>CAUYQG010145281.1:0-31341 GCA_963574415.1 Tarsius wallacei | reverse complement strand
AGCCTTCCAAGTAGCTGGGACTATAGGTGCACGCTACCACGCCCAGCTAATTTTTGATTTATTGTAGAGATGAGATCTTGCTAAGTGACCCAGGCTGGTCTTGAATCTGCGGGCTCAGGCAATCCACTCACCTTGGCCTACCAAAGTGCTAGGATTAAAGGCTGAGTCACTGTATTTTTAAAAGAGCACAGCACCTGACGCAGTGGCTCAAGCCTGTAATCCCAGCTCTTTGGGAGGCGTAAGTGAGAAGGTTCAAGACCAACCTGGGCAACTTGGCGAGACCTTGTCTCTACAATAAATCAAAAGAATTAGCCAGGTGCAGTGGTGTATGTATGCCTGTAGTTCCAGCTGCTTGGAAGGCTGAGGTGGAAGGATCGCCTGAGCCTAGCAAGTCAAGGCTATGGTGGCCATGAGTGTGCTACTGCACTCCAGTCTGGGCAACAGTGAGACTCTGACTCAAAAATGAAAGAGCACAGCATTCTCGACTTGAATACCCTGATCATTAGAGCTTGTAGTCCTTATTTAAGTGGGTGGGTTTTCATGTGTTTCACCACGGCCAAGGGAAACACGTCAAGTTTTCAGAGGAGCGACTTCTTGCTTATAATGCTAATTAGTCATTGTAGAGGGAGCCCTAGCTTCGGCAACTTTATTAGGAAGAAGACAAAAAGAAAACTAGGGACAAATTCACTGTGCAGGAGTCCGCCCTTATCCTCAGTGGATACATTCCAAGTTCTCTGTCAGTGAATGCTTGAAACCTCAAATAGTACTGAACCTATATATGAGGGGGCACCCCAAAACCCCGGAATTATCTGTATGTTTGTTTGTTTTTGAAGGTGGGCTCTTGTAGTGCACTCAGAATTTGTTCCTCTGGACCAAATGGTCAACCAAAGTTTTTATTTGCAAGTTTTGAAAAGATTGCGTCATGATTTATGGAAGAAACATCCTGAGTTGTGGCAAACAGTTGACTGTTTCTTCCACCATGACAACACACCTGCGCACACAGTGCTGAGTGTTCAGCAGTTTTTGACCAAAAATGGCATGACTCCTGTGCCCCACCCTTCCTATTCACCTGATCTCACCCCAAGTGGCTTTTTGTTGTTGTTTGCTGAATGAAAAATGTCCTCAAAGGGAAATGTGCTGATGTTGAAGAGGTGATACAAAAAACGACAGAAACACTAAAAGGCACAAAATTGACAAACTCAAAAACTGTTTTGAGCAGTGGAAAAAGTATTTCGATAGATGTATTGCATCAAACGGAGTGTAATTTGAAGGTAACTGAAGTTTAAACATGTAAGAATAGGCCAGGCGCGGTGACTCATGCCTATAATCCTAGCACTGGCCGGGCGTGGTAGCTCAAGCCTATAATCCCAGCACTTTGAGAGGCCAAGGCAAGAGGATTGCCTGAGCCCCTGGATTCGAGACCAGCCCAGACAACATGGTGAGACCTCATCTCTACAATTAAAAAAAAAAAGAAAAAAATGAGCTGGGCGTGGTAGCGCGCACCTGTAGTTCTGGCTACTTGGAAGGCTGAGGCAGAAGGATCGCCTGAGCCCAGCAGGTCAAGGCTGCGGTGGCCAGGAGCATGCCACTGCACTCCAGCCTGGGCGACAGAGTGGGACTCCAACTCAAAAAAAAAAAATCCTAGCACTTTGGGAGGCCAAGGTGAGAGGATTGCCTGAGCCCACAGGTTCAAGACCAGCTTGGGAAACTCGGCAAGACCTCATCTCTACAGTAAAAAAATTAGCCGGGCATGGTAATGCACATCTGTAGTTCCAGCTACTTGAAAGACTGAGGCTGAAAGATCGCCTGAGCCCAGCAGGTTGAGGATGTGGTAGCCATGAGTATGCCATTGCACTCCAGCCTGGGCGACAGAGTGAGACTCCAACTAAAAAAAAAAAGTACACTACTTTTTTGGGTCAGAGTCTCACTCTGTCACCCAGGCTGGAGTGCAGTGGCATGATCACAATTATAGCTCCCAGCAGCCTCTGCCTCCTGGGCTGAAGTGATCCTTCCACCTCAGCATCCTGAATAACTGGGACTACAGGTGCACGCCACCATGCCCTAGCCAATTTTTTGGTTTTTTGTAAAGTCAAAGTTTTACTATGTTGCCCAAGCTGGCCTCTAACTCCTGGGCTCTAGCAATCCTCCTGTTTTGGCCTTTCAAAGTGCTGAGGTCACAGGTATGAGCCACTGTGCCCGGCCCACAGTTTTTTATAAATAAAGTCCAGGTTTTTGGACCTCCCCTCTTGTACTATGTTTTTTTTTTCTATTCATACATACCTAGGATAAAGTATATAAATTAAGCACAGTAAGAGATTAATAACAATAACAATAAAATAGAACAAATATAATATGCTATAATAGCGGTTATCTGAATGTGGTCTTTCTCAAAATATCTTATTGTACTGTACTCACCCTTCTTGTGATCTGTTGATATGATAACCAAGATGACTACTAAGTGACTAGTGGGTGGGTATTATATACAGCATAGAAAGATGGACAAAGGAATTATTCATATCCCAGGTAGAACAGAACAGGACAGTAAGGGATGGCGCCAGATTTCATCTTGTTACTCAGAACAGTGCACAGTTTACAACTTAAAGTGTTGGAGCCAGGCATGGTAGCTCACGCCTGTAATCCCAGCACTTTGGGAGGCAGAGGCGAGAGGATTGCCTGAGCTCACAGGTTCGAGACCAGCCTGGGCAACATGGTGAGACCTCGTCTCTACAGTAAATCAAAAAAGTTAGCTGGGCATGGTGGCACACGTCTGTAATTCCAGCTACTTGGAAGGCTGAGGCGGAAGGATCGCCTGAGCCCAGCAGGTCAAGGCTGTGAGCATGCCACTGCATTCAGCATGGGGGACAAAGTGAGACTCTGACTCAAAAAAAAAAAAAGAATTGTCGAACCATGGCTGTCCTCAGTCACCAGAACTGTGGAAAGTGGAACTGTGGATAAGGAGGACTACCGTACAACTTTTATTTTTAAAGAACTGTAAAACTTGTGTGTTTGCAGATCAGGGAGCAGAGAAACATGAAGGCACAGGTCAGTCCTCTGGGATCACTGATCAAGAGAAGGAGTTATCCACCAGTGCTTTCCAAACTTTCACAGTAAGAAATGACTTCTCTCAATCTGCTCAAGTTGTAGGGCTCTTATGAATCTTTTCGAAGTGAATTTTTAAATTTATAACTTTTATTCTGTAATAGTTCAAGAGTTGATTTTAGAGAAAAGTAGGTTTACTTTTAAACTAAAAAAAAATGTAGAATTTACCTGAATATAGTGAAAGGAATGGGTGTAATTTGAGCCATTCTGGAGTTTTTATGTTTTTTTGAATATGTTTTAACTCACACACTATTGTTTTTAGAGTCTTTTAAATTTAGATCTGTAATTATGTGAGTCAGTCTTTCCATTTCACTACTCTACTCAAATCTGTTTCTATTTTTATTTATTTATTTTTCCCAGAAATGTCAGGCTTTGTCAAGAGTTCTTTTTCTTGAGTGTACTTTAAAATGGAACTCCAAAAGTGTATTGTCACGATTTTAATTTTTCTGACATTAAATAACATGAGAGAGAACCTGATTTGGTAATGAGGTTTTATGTATATAAGCAGAACTCAAAGTATATCTACTAGAAAATAAAATTTGGAAATATTACGTTTCTTGACTAGCCTCAGCTATTTATACCCTACTACCATTATGACATATATACTAATATATCTATCATATTTATCTATGTGTCCTATAGATATATGTGTCAATGTCAGAGTTTGAGTCTTAGGAAACATAAAGAATTTTTAAGATACAGATGAATGAAATGTATTTAGAATGATGTATTGTTCTTAAAGCTGGTACGTAACTCTGTGTGTGTATGTGTGGTTTTTTTATTTTGTTTTTTAGTCTGGAAATTATGATGCCTGTCTGCAACACCTTGCCTGTCTACAAGATATAAACAAAGATGATTATAAAATCATTTTGAATACAGCAGTAGCTGAGTTTTTTAAAAGTAACCAAACAACAACAGATAATTTGAGACAAACACTTAACCAGCTGAAGAATCAGGTGATACACAAATGAATTTAAATATAAAAAAGTCTGTTCTTTAATTTGTGAAATACAAATAATTAAGGAAAATAAATGTGATTTCTTGTCTGATATTTCTTGTCTGAAACATTTGTTGATATTATTTTTATTTGTATAAAATATTTTTCCAGTAAATGAAAGGTATGTTGTGTGATGTTTTTCTCTTTAATTGGGTTTTTAATTAATTTGAACAGAATAGTCTAATATATGAAATTTGAATGAGCTTTGGAGTTTTGAGAAAGAAAGCAGGCTTTATAAAGATGATTAGCTGTGGAAATACATCTTGATTATAACTGAAAAAAACTGGTTATTAATAATATTGCCTTTGGAGGACAGCGACTCAGTCTACAGATGCTGTCCCAGAAGCAGGAGGTGCCACTTCTTCCACTTCCCACTACAACCAATAAAGGCCGTTCCTACTATAATAATAATAATAATAATAATAATAATAATGTCAAGTTGTAGCCTTTTGGATGATTAATTACATAGATATTCTGATTTATGTCTGGTTTGGGGCTTGAATTCATCATTGGTCATAACAGCAGCATTTCTTTTTTTTTCTTTTTTTTGAATTGCAGTCTCACTCTGTTGCCCAGGCTGGAGAGCAGTGACATACTTATGACCACCACAGCCTCAATCTACTGGGCTCAGGTGATCCTTTCGCCTCAGCCTTCTAAGTAGCTGAAACCACAGGCGCATGCCACCACGCCTGGCTGATTTTTTTTTTTTTAATTGTAGAGACCAGGACTCGCCAAGTTGCCCAGACTGGTCTCAAATCCCTGAGCTCAGACAATCCTCTTGCCTCTGTCTCCCAAAGTGCTGGGATTACAGGCGTGAGCCACTGTGCCAGCTTAATAGCAGCATTTCTTACATCACAGGGCTATGTTCAAGAAGGCAGATAACAGTGATGGTAATGATAGGATCAGCTGGCATATATTGAGTGCTCAATGTGTGACAGAGCTCTTGAGGAGTACTTTGTATGCACCATCTCATTTACCCTCCGTAGCCCTATAAAATAGCTGCTATAATTTTTATTTTGTAGATGGAAAAGCCAGCGCACAGAGAGTTGGGTGAATTGTCCAAAGTCACACAGTTTTTAAGTAGTAAGAGCTGCATGAACCCAGCTCTATTGACTTGAGAGCCTGTACTTTTAATTACTGCTTAATGCTGTGGGGAGTCTTGAGACCCTTTGGAGGCCTTGCCCTATAGCTGTTGGTGTCACTGTACTGTGTAGTGTCGTCTAAAATGTGGCCAAATAAGTGATCCCTTCTGGTTCTTCGAAATTCTTTATAAGAGTAAAGTAAGTTTTAAATCCCATTAAAATTCTTCAACAAAAATGAAAATAATAGCCAATATTTATTGACTTGATGCCAGATGCTATATTCATTGCCTTATCTCATGTAATCTTCACATTCAGCTCTTGAGGTAGATACTTGTTATCTCAGTTTTAAAGGGGTTTAGGAAGTCTAATAATTTATACAGCTAGTAAGGGGAAGAGCAGGATTTGAACCAGGCCTTCTGACCTTCAACCTGTTCTTGTAACCACCTCGGTCTTCATAAATGTATATACATCATCACATTTCATCATTACTCCAGTATTATTACCCATGACTTTATCTAGAATTCCAGAATCAAAGGAAAGATGATGTTTTCTGATACCGAGTACATGGCCCCTATGACCGCATAGACAGTTTCTTCCAGGACAGATTTGTTTGGCCTTTGAAAACAAGTTCAGCCTTAAAACTTCTTTTGAGTAAGGGGCCTCCTACAAGCTTCCTGATAGGCTGAGAAAACTGCTTTTTGAAATCCTTTCACTTACTTTTATTCTTCATTAGGTTTGTTCAGTATCTTTCAGCTCTTGAGTTTCCTAGAAGGGTTTGTACATGTGACTCTTGGCTCCTTTAAATCATGCTTCTGTTCACAGTCATATGTCTTAGGCACAATGCCACACCTTTTCAACCTTTTCTACTTTCACTAATGTTTTATCTCATTTAATGAGTAGTTTTTATCCTGGCTGGAACAATTACTAGATTATTTTGGTGAATCATAGAAAATGTGGCAAACTTATTCATGTGGCAAGTGAACCATTGCTGAATTGAGAACTCCTTAGTTTATCTAAAGGCCCCTTTCCAGCTAAAAATTAACTAATTTTAGCTCATTCTCTCTCCATTATATACTACAAGAAGAGTTGCCTTTCTTTAGAAATTGAGTTTTCTCTATTTAAACAGACTATTTTTGGATGAGCGTGGTGGCTCACGCCTATAATCCTAGCACTTTGGGAGGCCGCAACAGGAGGATTGTTTGAGGCAGGAGTTCCAGACTAGCCTGGGCATCATAGCGAGGCACTGTCTCTACAAAAAAATTTAAAAATTGCCTTGGCATGGTGGCACACACGTATAGTCTCAGCTCTTTGGGAGGCGGGGGCAGGAGGATTGCTTGAGCCCAGGATTTCAAGGCTGTGGTGAGCTGTAATTGTGCCACTGCACTCTAGCCTGGGTGACAGAGTAAGACTCTGATTCAAAATAAAATAAGATAGACTGTTTTTAATCACTTGAAGACAGTGACTTGATAAGTGAACATTGTAAAGTCATCAGCTAGGACTGCTTGCTGAATCCAAAACTCCTTGGTTTATCTAAAGGCCCCTTTCTTGAACCTCCGTGTCAAGCTTCACTGCATGGGTGATTGAAGTCTGTCAAAGTCCAGTTACAAAAATTACAAATCACTATGTACTATGAACCTTCAGTTTCCCTGCCTTTAGGCAAGCCAATGTTGTCATATTCATGTACTGTATGTCAAGGTTACACTGCATTATTTAGGGAAATGTCAGTCTTAGAATTACTTAGTGTTGTACAATAATTTATTGCATTCTTCATAATGGCAAAGAAAGGTTAGTTTTAGTATAGGTAGATTTCTATTTTCATGTGTTATATGGAATTATGGAATGGCTGTGAAAATTCATTAACTTTAAAATGCAAAGTGTCATCTCTTTTTTTTTTGGTATCAGTTATAGATGTTGGGGTTCTAATAAAACCCATAAAAGCTGTTTTTAACTGTTAAGTGTGATATATTGTATTGTTGTTTTCAGTACTTTTTAAAAATCCATTCTTTATTATGGGAATAGAACCTGAAAAATAAAGTTCCTAGCCATGTGTCCTTGGACAAGATAATTAAGCTTTCTGTGCTGGTTTCCTTATTTATAAAGTGGAAATAAATTATCTATGTCCTAGAGGTATGGTAAGGATTAACCCTTAAAAGATTAAGCATAGCAAGCCTGGCACATGGTATGTAGTTAGCTGTTATTATTAATATATAAATCTTACATTAGATTTTACAAAATGAAATCAAACTATGCACACTAAAAGATTTTTATGGAAAAGGTCATTTTGAGTTTTCCCCTCTCTCAATGTAGCTTCTTAGAGCTCATGAGACTAGAAAGTGGTACTCCCACTCAGAAGCCATACTGGCAGTTAAAACAGGGAAGATGTCTTCACAATGACAAGGAAGATGACTGCCCTGCCTCGTGCTGGGAACTTAATAATGTTCCATCAAAACATTTTACTTAACAGAATTTTAAGTATAAAACAGACACAGAGTACATAGAATGTAGAAGTACTGTTGAAAGTATGGAAAAATCCAGAATAACAATGTTGACCTGTATTGCTGTTCATTTGTATGAATTTTTTCACTTTTGCTCTTTATTTCCTTAATGTTAAAATACAGTCTCTGTTGATCATTTTATAGGTACACTCGGCTGTTGAAGAAATGGATGGATTAGATGATGTGGAAAACAGCATGTTGTACTATAACCAAGCAGTCATTCTTTATCATCTGCGACAGTATACAGAGGCAATATCAGTTGGTGAAAAACTTTATCAGTTCATAGAACCCTTTGGTATGTTATCTGTTGAGTCAGAAGCTTCCCTATCTTCTCATACTTACAAAATCCCCTGGTATTTTTATCTAGATAACTTAAATCTGAGAATTACATATCAGTATTTAAAGAAAAAAAGAAAAGCCATGTCAACTTTTAATGATTACAAAAGATAGCAGTATAATCCATGTTTTTTGGGGTTTTTTTGATTCAGTCTCACTCTGTCACCCAGGCTGTAGTGCAGTGGCACAATCATGGCTACACAGCTTGACCTGTTGGGCTCAGGCAGTTCTGCCTCAGCCTTCCAGGTAGCTGGAGCTACAGGTGAGCACTACCATGCTCAGCTAATTTTGTGATTTATTGTAGAGATGTGATTTTGCCCTGTTGCCCAGGCTGGTCTCGAACTCCTAGACTCAGGCAATCCTCTCACCTCGGCCTCCCAAAGTGCTAGAATTACAGGCGTGAGCCACCACGCCCAGCCAGGTTTTTTTTTTAGTACCACTTTCTTCCTGGATTTTTTTTTTTTTTTTTTGAGTTGAAGTCTCACTCAGTCGCCCAGACTGGAGGGCAGTGGCCGCTCCCGGCCACCGCAGCCTTGACCTGCTGGGCTCCAGCGATCCTTCCGCCTCAGCCTTCCAAGTAGCTGGAACCACAGGTACACGCTACCACACCTGGCTAATTTTTGATTTATTGTAGAGATGAGGTCTCGCCAAGTTGCCTGGGTGGGTCTCGAACCCGCGGGGTCAGGCAATTCACTCACCTCCGCCTCCCAAGCCCGGCCAAGAATAATACGTTTAAAAAGGTCTGTACATGTTCAGTACAGGTACAACCACCTTTTTTTTTTTTAATGTTTTCAGTCTGAGGTTGCTGGAGTCCATAGCTGCAGAACCCACAGATACAGAGAGCTGACTATAGATTGTGAGGCAGTTGAATGCTGTGAAGGAGAGCTAAGATTGGGTAAGAGGATAGAGATTGACTGGGGTGTTTTAGATAAGGTAAGCAAGCAAGACCTGGAATGAGACAGCATTTGAAAGAGATCCGAATGAAGAAAGGAGAAAAGTCTTATGACTTTTTGGAGGGAATGCATTCCTGCCAGAGATAATGCTGTATGCAGAAGACCTGAGGTGACCTGACCGGCAGTGTTCTGTGAGAGTAACAGTAGAGAGGCTGTTGAGGAGAGGACAGTAGTAGAAAGTGATGTCAGAGGTAGCCAGGGCAGAACAGGTAGTGAAGCCATAGGTGTAGTGAGAAACCTGGAGATGTGAGACCTTTGCATACCAGCCATGTTGATTTCAGTTTTAAGTAAATTCCTCTCTTTAAAGGCTTTTGAAATTTCCTGTCTTGATTATAGCAACCACCTTTTGTACCTTACTTTTCCTATTTTTTCTTTTATCTACTTTTTTGAAAGGAAAGAGTGATAGTTTTATGTCACACCAAGTTACATTTCTCCTCTTTGTTAGGCTCTCCTTCATTTGAATGAAGGCCTTTTCTTTTTAGTTTCCTTTTGGCAGTCTCTATTTTCTGATATACTCAATCCACACCTTGCTGCTTTTGCTTCTGTAACAGATTGTTTCTTTTTTCCCTTTCTGTGACTTAGAAAGAAATCTATTTCATAGAGTCATAGACCTATGTTAGGAGCCTCAAGAGATCCTCTGGTCCACCCCTCTGCCTTCAGGCAGGTAAAGTAATCTCATTTCACAGCCAGCCAGCTCAGGTCTGCTGTGCAGAGGTCACACATCTGGTTAGTGGCAGAGTAGGTGCAGGTCGAGTATGCCTTATTCGAAACACTTCTGGTCCCAAGTGTTTTAGTCCAAACTACCCAAATCCAATTTGAGATTCTTTCGGATTTTTGAATATTTGCATTATACTTGCTGGTACAGCATCCCTAATCTAAAATGCTCTCATGAGCATTTCCTTTGCACACCATGCTGGCCTTCAAAAAGTTTTGGATTTTGGAGCATTTTGGATTTCAGGTACTAGAATTCAGGTTTGGAATTCGTGTTTTCTTCTGCCTAAAATAATATTACTCATTACATGTGCTAGTATTTAGTAAATATTTTGCCAAAGAAGGTTAGATTACTGGATGACATTGTTGGTATTGCAAATTGCTTCTATTCATGGCTCTAGGTGATATGCATTTAGTTGAGTAAAGACTGAGACTTTGTTCTTTAAAGCTTTGCATCCTTTTGTGGGGGATTGCTTGAGATGTGTGCTTCACTTTGGATTGTGACTTTTCTTCTCTTGTGTTTTTATTCCCAGAAGAAAAATTTGCCCAAGCAGTATGTTTTTTGCTTGTAGACCTGTATATATTAACCTACCAAGCTGAGAAAGCTTTGCATCTTCTTGCTGTCCTGGAAAAAATGATTTCACAGGGTAACAATAACAAAAATGGAAAGAATGAGGTGAGTGTTCAGAGGTGATCCAACTAAAATCTGAAATATGATGAATATTTGTGGTTATGAAATATGTTGACAGCTTGAGATATGATTTACATTTCATAAACATTACCATTTTAAAGTATAGAGTTCAGTGTTTTTTGGTATGCTCACAATGAGGACTGTAATTACAGCACTTTGGAGGGCTGAGGCCAAGGGATTGTTTGAGGCCAAGAGTTCAAGCCAACCTGGGCAGCATAGTGAGACCCCATCTCTACAAAAAAATTTGTTTAAATTAGTTAGACATGGTGGTAACATACCTGTAGTCCTAGCTTCTCTGGAGGCTGTGGCAGGAGGATCATCACTTGAGCCTAGAAATTCAAGGCTGCAGTGAACTTTGATTGTGCCACTGCACTCTAGCCTGGGCAACAGAGTAAGACCCTGTCTAAAAAACAAACAAATAGGCCAAGGCTCAGTGGCTCAGCCTATAATTCCAGCACTTTCAGAGGTCGAGGTGAGTGGATTGCCTGAGCCTGTGGGTTTGAGACCAGCCCCGGCAACTTGGCTAGACCTTGTCTCTACAATAAAAAAATTTAAAAAAAAAAATAGCCGGGCATGGTAGCGCGCGCCTATAGTTCCAACTACTTGGAAGGCTGAGGCAGAAGGATCGCCAGAGCCCAGTAGGTCGATGCTGGGGTGGCTGTAAGTGTGACACTGCATTCCAGCCCAGGTGATGAAGTAAGACTCCAACTCCAAAACAAACAAACAAACAAACAAATAATGATGCTGTGAACATTCATGTACACGTTTTTGTGTGATTAGATGTTTTCAGTTCTCTTAGATATAATATTTAGGGGTGGAATCGCTGGATCATGTGGTAACTTAACTATTTAACCTTAAGGAATTACCAGATTATTTTCCAACATGGCAGTATTTTATATTCCCAACAGCAATTTATGTGGTTCTAATTTCTTCACATTCTTGCCAACACTTGTTATTGTCCATCTTTTTAAAAAATTTTAGTCATCTTAGTGAGTGTGAAGTGGTATCTTGTTTTTGTTTTGATTTGCATTTTCCTAACGACTACCTTGATCATCTTTTCATGTGTGAGATACCATTTTTATAGAATGTAAAGATTAAAATTAAGACAGTAGAACCCATAATCTGGTTAAACATTATAACTTTCATTAGGGAAAATTTCATTATTAAAATTCTTCAAAAAAGGACTGGACATGGTGGCTGATATCTGTAATCCCAGCACTTTGGGAGGCTGAGGTGGGAGGATCACTGGAGCCCAGGAGTTTGAGACCAGCCTGGGCAATATAACGAGACCATGTCTCTACCAAAAATTAGCCAGCAGTGTTGGCACACACCTGTAGTCCCAGCAAGTTGGGAGGCTGAGATGGGAGGATTGCTGGAGGCATGCTGCAGTGAGCCGTAATCATGCTACTGCACTCCACCCTGGGCCACAGAATGAGACCTCAACTCAAAAACAAAAAGTATTCAAAAGATCTCACATTGGCCAGGTGTGGTGGCTTACATCAGTAATCCTAGCCGTTTGGGAGGCTGAGGTGAGAGGATTGCTTGAGCCCAGGAGTGTGAGACCAACCTAGACAACATTGCGAGACCTCATCTCTACAAAAATAAAAAAAATTAACCAGGCGTGGGGTGGTGTACATCTTTTGTCCCAGCTACTTGGGAATCTGAGGTGGAAGGATCACCTGAGCCCAGAAGGCCAAGAACTCAAAAAAAAAAAAAAGACTCCCACTTATTTTGTGTATTTGTTTCTTTGTTTTAGAGATAGTCTTTTACTCTGTCTCCCAGGCTGGAGTAGAGTGGCACAATCACAGCTCACTGAAGTCTTGCACTCATGGGCTCGGGCAATCTTCCTGCCTCAGCCCCCTGAGTAGCTGGGACTATAGGTGCGCACCACCATACTTGGCAAATTTTGTGTGTGTGTGTGTGTGTGTGTGTGTACTTGGCAAATTTTTAAATTTTTTGTAGAGGCAGTCTCTCACTGTGTCGCCCAGGCTGGTCTTGAATTCCTGGCCTCAAGAGATTCTCTTGCTTCAGCCTCCCAAAGTGGTGAAATTATAAACATAAGCCACCATACCCAACCCAGATCTCATATTCATGATGATTAAGCGTCACTAAGCTCTGAAAGAGACTTAATACCCAGTAAGAATACATCCTGGGTCTCATGTTTTTTCTTTTGCTCGTGCTTCTGGTTATCAAAGGATGACCCTTCTTTTTTTTTTTAAGTTGGAGTCTCACTCTGTCACCCAGACTGGAGTGCAGTGGCCGCTTCCAGCCACTGCAGCCTCGACCTGCTGGGCTCCGGCGATCCTTCCGCCTCAGCCTTCCAAGTAGCTGGAACTACAGGCACGCACTACCACGCCCGGCTAGTTTTTTTTATTTATTGTAGAGATGAGGTCTTGCCAAGTTGCCCAGGCGGGTCTCGAACCCGCGGGCTCAGGCAGTCCACTCACCTCAGCCTCCCAAGGCACAGGAAGGATGACCCTTCTTTCTCCCTATTCCTGCCCCTTTGTTAAAAAAACTTGTTTGCAGGAAACAGATTGTCAATACCTTCTTGCTTATATAAGTTCTTGAGGTTTTGAGGCAGAGGGAAGCGGTTTGCCTGAGCTCATGGATTGAAGACCAGCCTGAACAACATGGAAAGACCTCATCTCTACAATAAATCAAAAAATTAGCTGGGTGGGGTGGTGCACACCTGTAGTTCCAACTACTTGGAAGACCAAGGCAAAAGGCGAGTCCAGGCTGGGGTGTCTGTGAGCATGCCACTGCACTCACTCTGGGTGACAGAGTAAACCTCCGACTCAAAGGAAGACAAAAAACAACAATAAAAAAATAAGTTCTTGAGGTTCAAAAATAAGTATCTAGCATTACTTTTTTTCAACTGAAGTGTGTATTTATAAGGGATTTTAGTTGAAAATCTTTTCATTGTTCCTAAAGATTGCATAGCAAAATTTTTTATTGATATTCAGTACTTGTAATATTTGATAAAATATAATTTAGTTCAGCAGATGTTCGTGTGCTCTGCCAAGTTCTAAGCTACTCTGCTAGGTACCAGGGTGATGACAAGAACGCATTGCAGTCCTTGCTTTCAAGGTTCTCAGGTCTGGGGAGAGATAAGTTGAGAACCATCTATTCATGGATAGGCAGGACGGAAGTTAGGAATGCATTAGGACAATTGGATGTATGATTTGGGCCTTGAAAGAGTGTAAAGGCTTGACAGGTCAGAAAAGGAGGGGTGGAGCAGGATAACCATCTTGGTAGAGGAAACAGCACACAAGGTGTGAGCTTCTGGTGAGCTGCAGAAGTGTCTGTAAGGTGTGGAGAGTATCAGGAGACGAGGCTGGCAGTGGGAGTAGGGGTCAGAGCTGGACTGTCTGACAGAAAGTTAGAATTCGACATTGTTGGCAGTGTTCGTAACAGAAAGTTTTTACAATTGGAGTGATATGATCTGTGTTGGGTTTTTGGATGGCAGTCTGAGTTTTACCCTAGTACTATCAAACATTTTCAAACAAGCCCATCATTATTTTCAACTGTGAGCTTCTCATCGGTAGTTTCCTGTCACCCACTCCAGACTGTGGAGCTTGGATCTGCGGGAGGGGCACTGGGGATTCTGCATTTTGAAAATGTCCTCTTGGTGATTTAGATTAGCCCACTTGGAAATCGCTGATTTAAAGTTATGTTCGAAGACATTTAATTTTGGTAAACTTTATTTCACCACCCTACAGACTGGTAATAACACCAACAAAGATGGATCTAACCATAAAGCTGAAAGCGGAGCACTAATAGAAGCTGCAAAGTCAAAGATACATCAGGTAGCGTACAATTTAAAGGGCGGTTACACGTCACATGTGCTTACTTACAGTTATGAAGAATGAAGCAACGTGATAGATCATTGAAAGCAGTGAGCAATTCAAGGGATGTATATTTATTTGGCTTTAAAATATCGTTAGAAGTACATTTATCCTTCAAAATATATTTTGCTTATGATAATATAATATAGTTTCTTTTATTTACTCCATAAAAGTTTGAGAGAAATGGCCTAGGAATGTATTAAATTATAAAATCAATTTGTGGAATTTTAAAGATCATTGTTAGTTAACCATGTGCAGATGGGAATTGGTAGGATTTTGCTTAGAATGCAAATATAAGTTTTATTCTACTATGTTTCAGTTTTTTTAAGTATATTTCAAGAGTACAGTGAAATAGAATCTTTAAGATAATTTTAAACTTGATTTGGCAAGTCACTGGTATAAATATGCTGTAAATAGGGTTGAGTTTAATTTTCTTTACTAGAAAGTAAAACTTTAGCATATGTAAATCTACGGTAGTTCTTACATAGTAGCATTTTTTTCTTTGACAGTACAAAGTACGAGCTTATATTCAAATGAAGTCCCTGAAGGCATGCAAAAGGGAAATCAAGTCAGTCATGAACACAGCTGGAAATGTGAGTTTCTTCTGGACTTTTCTCTAGTTTCTCAGTTTGTGACTTTCTTATCTAGACTATGGGCATTTGTCAATTTTAAATAATTTTTCTTAGTCTTTTATACATGCTGCCAAATATAAACCTTAATATTACTGAATTGGGAAGTCATGATCATACTGTACCTGTAGTTTAATGTAGTATATTTTTTTACTTAAAATTGTTACAAGCATTTTTGCTTTTTTTTTTTTTTTTTTTTTTTGAATCAAAGTCTCACAATGCCATGATCATGATGATCACAGCTCATGACAACCTCGACCTCCTGGGCTCATCTGATCCTTCCACCTCAGCATCCTGAGTACCTAGTGCTACAGGCATGCACCACCATGCCCAGCTAATTTTTCAATTTTTTTGTAGAGATGACATTTAGCTATGTTGCCTAGGTCAGTCTCAAACTCCTGGGCTCAAGCAATTCACCTGCCTCTGCCTCCTTAATGCTAGGATTACAGGCATGAGTCACTGTGCCTGGCCTCGTTTTTCCTTTTTATATAGCTGCCTAGTATTCTGAGAGTGGTTTATCACAATTCACTTAAACATTTGCTGATATTGGACATTTAGATTATTTTAGAATTTTTAAATGCTAAACTCAAAACATTTATTAGAGATTGAACAGTCAGTTGGGGATGGTGGCTCACACCCGTAATCCTGGCACTTTGGGAGGCGGAAGGGAGAAGATTGCCTGAGTTAACGGTTTCAAGACCAGCCTGGGCAACTTGGCGAGACTTTGTCTCTACAATAAATCCAAAAACTGGCCAGGCACGGTGGTTCAAGCCTATAATCCCAGCATTTTGGGAGGCCGAGGTGAGAGGATTGCCTGAACCCAGAGGTTCGAGACCAGCCTGGGCAAGTTGGCAAGACCTCATCTCTACAATAAATCAAAAAAATTATAGCCGGGTGTGGTAGCGCGCGCCTGTAGTTCCAGCTACTTGGAAGGCTGAGGCGGAAGGATCGCCGGAACCCAGCAGATCGAGGCTGCGGTGGCTGGGAGCAGCCACTGCACTCCAGTTGGGGTGACAGAGTGAGACTCCAACTCAAAAAAAAAAAAAAAAAAAATTAGCCGGGTGTGGTGGCGCATGCCTGTAATTACAGCTACTTGGAAGGCTAAGGTGGAAGGATCGCCTGAGCCTAGCAGGTCGAGGATGTAGTGGTGGTGAGCGTGCCACTGCACTCCGGTCTTCGCGACAAGAGTGAGACTCCCACTCAAAAAAAAAAAAAAGATAAATAAATAAATCCAAAAACTAGCTTGGCGTGATGATGCGTGCCTTTCATTCCAGCTACTTGGAAGGCTGAGGCAGAAGGATCACCTGAGCCCAGCAGGTCAAGGTAGCGGTGGCCTTGAGCCTGCCACTGCACTCCAGCCTGGATGAGAGAGTGAGACTCCTACTTTAAAAAAAAAAAAGATTTAACAGTCAAATTGTAGCCAAGACCTGCCCCTTCCAAATGACTGCTTAATAATACCTTTGATTTAACTAGTACTAGGATATTTGAGATATAATTACTCCTTCCACTCCCTCAACCCTAGTCCTCCATTGACAAATACTTTTTAAGATGGTATGGGGAAGAAGCAGAATTGTGAACATTCTTGATGCTTTTAGGAAAGCTATAATAGAAGTATGAAATCAGGAGAAGATATGGTTAGTAATCTCATGCATGATCCAGATTAGCTACTGGATTAGTACTCCAATGATTTTTTTTTTCTTTTTGAGTCAGAGTGTCACTTCGTCCCCCAGGCTGGAATGCGGTGGTATACTCACCACCACCCCAGCATCAACCTGCTGAGAACCCGCGATCCTTCCGCCTCAGCCTTTCAAGTAGCTGGAACTACAAGTGTGTGCTACTACGCCTGACTGATTTTTTTATTTTATTGTAGAGATGAGGTCTCACCAAGGTGCCTGGGCTGGTCTCAAACCCACAGCCTCAGGCAATCTCCTCGCCTTAGCCTCCCAAAGTGCTGGGATTACAGGCTGAGCCACTGAGCCCAGCCTAAAGATTTTTAAGGAGAACAATTTTAGCCCCGACCTGAAGCTGAGAGACAAAGTCCTAATTAGCTAACTATTATCAAACCGTTTTTGAGTTATAAGACATAATCCTGGCCGGGCTCGGTGGCTCAGCCTGTAATCTCAGCACTTTGGGAGGCCAAGGCGAGTGGATTGCCTGAGCCCACAGGTTCAAGACCAGCTTGGGAAACTTGGCGAGACCTCATTTCTACAATAAATCAAAAATTAGCCGGGTGTGGTAGCGCGTGCCTATAGTTCAACTACCTGGAAGACTGAGGCGGAAGGATCGCCAGAGCCCAGCAGATTGAGGCTGTGGTGGCAAAAATAAATAAAAAATAAAGACATAATCCCTGCCCCAGACTGGGTGTGGTGGTTCACGCCTATAATCCCAGCACTTTGGGAGACCAAGGAGAGAGGGCTGGCTGCCTGAGCCTGCGGGTTCAAGACCAGCCTGGGTAACTTGGCAGGACCTCATCTCTATAATAAAACAACAACAAAAAATAGCCGGACATAGTGGTGCTTACCTGTAGTTCCAGCTACTTAGAAGTCTGAGACAGAAGGATCTCCTGAGCCCAGCAGGTCTCAGCTGCAGTGGCCAGGAGCATGCCACTGCCCTCCAGCCTGGGTGACAGAGTGAGACTGCAACTCAAAAAAAAAAAAAAAAAATCCCTGCCTGAAAGGATGCCATAGTCACAGTGGAGAGACAAGCGAAAATAATTATAATTGTAACTCAGTGTAATGCTCATACCTGACTGAAGGACGGCTTGAGGAGGAAGTGCTCCCACTGAGAATAAGACTTGAAGCCTTCGTTTCCTTACTGACCACAGCTCTGGAATGGCCGGGTGGCAGAGCAAAGAATGGACAAGTATGTAAGAGAAAAGCCTATTGCGAAACTAATGTGAATATATAATGAGACGAGGATCCCTGGTATCCTCCAGGATGGATGTTGAGTCTCCAGACCTCTGCAGGCTTTTGCACTCTGAATGTGTGCTGCCATCTCGAGGATCCTCTATCATGAGGCGCCTTAGGGGAAGTGAAAGGTGATCTGCATCCCAAACAAGGTCTCTGCAACAGCGAGATCAGTGCTTGCAAATAAGGCATTCTGTTGGAAAGTTCTTCCATTTGTAGAATGACACTTTTTCCTTTGCTATTTGGAAAAGTATTTGATTATTTGTATCTCTTTAAGTTCTAATGAAAGGTGCATTAATGTCCTAAAAAGTAAGGAGCATCACCAGCCTCTCATAACCATCAAAATGAAGGACCCAGTTTGTGCTATGAAGCTGGCTTCCTGTTAGTAGTGTAGTGGATGAAGACAGGCAGGTGGTGATCTACAATCTGTGTTCTTAAACATATATGTTCTGCCTATTTTTTTAGGTAGACCCCTTAATTCTTTTTGCAAGGTGCTGTCTGATAGGTTTTGATTTTTTAGATTGCAAGAGCAATGGAAAGTTTAGAAACTATGTTTCTTGTGACCATGATTTAATTGATTCACTTATGCTTTTGAACACATTCCAGTGCAACAGTATAATTAAGGTCCTGCATTAAGCATCAGTAAGCAAATTATAAGTAACCTTTATATTTTCCTTACAGTCTGCACCCTCTCTGTTTCTTAAAAGCAATTTTGAGTACTTAAGGGGCAATTATCGAAAAGCTGTGAAGCTATTAAATAGTTCAAACATTGCTGAGCATCCAGGATTCATGAAAACAGGTAAAAGAAAATCATAATATTTTAACTTTTTTTTTCCTGGCTCTTCTCCTCCTCATTGCTTGTTCCCCTCCCTGCCTCTGGACTGCTCATCAGAGTCCTTTATGCTAATTTTTCAAGGAAAAATATTTTAATATTTCTGCTGCAAAAAATTCCTGGAATTTTAGTTTATGACTTGTTTCCACTTCAGAAGAAACCTCATTGTATTTTTCCCTTTACTTTAATATCACTGTGCTTTTTTTCATTTCTTTATTTTTTTTATTTTCATTTCTTTATTTTTTTTATTTTAGAGACAGAGTCTTGCTCTGTCACCCAGGCTGGAGTGCAGTGGATCAGTCAATCAAAGGTCACTGCAGTCTCGAACTCCTGGGCTCAGGTGATCCTCCCATCTCAGCCTTCTAAGTGGCTAAAAACCACATGTGCGCACCACCATGCCCAGCTAATTTTTGTAGAGATGAGGACTCACTATATTGCCCAAGTTGGTCTCAAACTCCTGGCTTCAAGCAATCCTCTCACCTCAGCCGCCCAAAGTGTTGGGATTACAGGCATGAGCCACTTAGCCCACTCTTATTTTGTTTTTTAATGTCAGCTTAGAAATTATGTCCTGGGTTTAAGGTCCTTGGGGCATTTGCTATGTAAAGTGAAACTTTTTTCTTTTCTTTTTTTTTTTTTTGAGTTGGAGTCTTACTCTGTCGCCCAAGTTGGAGTGCAGTGGCATGCTCACGGCCACCACAGCCTCGACCTGCTGGGCTGAAGTGATCCTTCTGCCTCAGTCTTCCAGGTAGCTGGAACCACAGGCATGTGCCACCACACCTGGCTAATTTTTTGGTTTATTGTAGAGGAGATCTTGCCAAGTTGCTCAGGCTGATCTCGAACCCCTGGACTCAAGCAATCCTCTTGCCTCTGCCTCCCTAAGTGTTGGAATTATAGGCGTGAGCCACCATTCCCAGCTGTAGTGAGACCTTGTAAGGAAATGAGATAATGTTTTTACTTTTCCCTTTTCTCACATAAAAGCAGTTAATAATACGACAATTAACATATCAGAAATATTTTATGAAGTTAGAAGGGTGATTATTGTTATATATTCTTGTCTCTATTTTGAAAGTCTTAAAAATCCCTTGATATTAATGATAAAATGAAGGTGAAAATTATGGCTGTCATATCATCACTATTTTATGGGGAGGGAAAAGGAAAATCAGTTATTCAAGAACTGAGGGGGAACTATTGAAAATGTTTGTCTTGCGTCAAGTTTGAAATACAAATGATTGGCGAGCACAGTGGCTCATTCCTGTAATCCCAGCACTTTGGGAGGCTGAGGTGAGGGAATTACCTGAGTCCAGGAGTTCAAGACCAGCCTGGGCAACTTGGCAAGACCTTATCTCTACAATAAACCAAAACTTAGCCAGGCATGGTGGCATGTGCCTGTAGTTTGAGCTACTTGAGAGACTGAGGCAGAAGAATTTCCTAAGCCCAGCAGGTCGAGGCTGTGATGGCCGTGAGCACGCCACTGTGCTCCAATCTGGGCGGCAGAGTGAGACTCCAACTCAAAAAAAAAGTGCAAATGTTTAATGCATTGTTTTGGTTTGCTTTGCTTTGGATTCTATTCAGATACATACATAAAATACATGTGCAGACACACTCAGACCTTCTCTCGTTTACACTTTCAGTTCAGTGACATCACAATGGGGGGAGGACAGCAGTTGGTTTCATTGTGACTTTCTTTTGGGTATTCTTTTTGTTCTAAGTACTCATTTCTAATTCTGCTAACTTAATTTTTTTGTCATTGTCGTGGATTTCCCTCAGAAGCCCACTATGATGCTCAACATGAAATGATCTCTCAAACTAAAAACATGATGTGTTTGACAAAATTTTGCTTAGGGTTGTCTTGATGCAAATCACAATATTGATATTGTCAACCTTTGAAATGGAGTCAGAGCTGGGTGCAGTGGCTCATGCCTATAATCCCAGCACTTTGGGAAGCTCAGGTGGGAGGATTTCTTGAGTTTAGGAGTTTAAGACCCTCTTAGGCAACACAATGAGACCCTGTCTCCACAAAAAGTCAAAAAATTAGCTGGGTGTTGTGGCATGCACTTGTTGTCTCAGCTATTCTAGAGACTGAGGAGGGAGGTTCACCTGAACCCAGAAGTTTAAGGTTGCGGTGAGCTGTGATAATGCCCCTGTACTGAGCCTGAGCAACATAGTGAGACCCTGACAATCAATCAATCAGTCAGTCAATAAATAGGAGTCAGATACAGGGCCTGTAGTTGAGGAAACAGTCATGATAATCATTTTTATATTGTTACATATTATATGTATTGGTATTTTTAATAGCTTTAATTTTTAATTTTGAGTCAAAGTCTTACTTCGTCAAACAGGCTGGAATGCAGTGGCACAGTCACAGCTCTGGCAGCCTTAAACCACTAGGCTCAGGAGATCTTTCTACCTCAGTCTTCCAAGTAACTGGAACTACAGGCACACGCCACCATACCTAGCTAATTTTTTAATTTATTGTAAAGATGAGGCCCTACCAAGTTGCCTGTGCTAGTGTTGAACCCCTGAGCCTAGACAGTTCTCTTTTTTTGTTTGTGTTTTTGTTTTTTGTTTTTTGTTTTTTTGAGTTGGAGTCTCACTCTGTCACTCAGACTGTCGCTTGACCTGCTGGGCTCCGGCGATCATTCCGCCCCAGCCTTCCAAGTAGCTGGAACTACAGGCACGCGCTACCACATCCGGCTAATTTTTTTGATTTATTGTAGAGATGATGTCTCGCCAAGTTGCCCAGGTGGGTCTCGAACCCGCAGGCTCAGGTAATCCACTCACCTTGGCCTCCCAAAGCACTGGGATTACAGGCTGAGCCACCGAGCCCAGCCCAGACAATCCTCTTGCTTCTGCCTCCCAAAGTGCTGGGATTACAGGCGTGAGCTACTGTGCCCAGATAGTTATTAGTTTTGGAACCTTTAATTTGGAATCTTTTTAATCTTTAATTTTTCTATGTAAACTTTATTTTTTGCTGCCAGTAAAATATACTTATTAGAGAAGATTTAGAAAATAGTATTTTTCTTTTTTTTTTTTTTTTTAGTTGGAGTCTCATTCTGGCACGCTTATGGCCACTGCAGCCTTGACCTGCTGGGCTCAGGCAATCCTTCCACCTCAGTCTTCCAAGTAGCTGGAATTACATGGACGCCTCACCACACCTGGCTAATTTTTGATATATTTTAGAGGTTAGGTCTTGCCAAGTTGCCCAGGCTGGTCTCAAACCCCTGGACTCAGGCACTCCTCTCGCCTTCACCTCCCAAAGTGCTAGGATTACAGGCGTGAGCCACTGCACTCTGCTTAGAATTTTTCTTAAATTGTGTACAATGCTACTAGCCAGAAGCAATCTAGAAATATTTTAGTGTGTTTCCTACTGTCTTTTTTCCTAAGCTTAGTTTTCTCTTTCTAAAATATTGTCATTGCTCAATTTTATAATGTATGAGAAGACTGCTATTAGTTTTTAGTACTAAGCAATAAATATCCAGAATATTCATGTTGTCATTCTAATCAGGTATTTTATAACATTGAGGAAAAAGAAATGGACTACTCAGCAAACTGTTTTGGAATGTCTGAGGATCTATTTAGAAAACTAATACTAAAGCTTAAGTTACTTTGCACCAAAATAAAATCCAGAGAGGTGAAGGAATAAAATGTCGAAGTAAAAGCAGCAAAACAAAATTTAGATTAATATTTTAATTTTGTGATGAGAAAGACTTGATTGAACATTATCCAGATTCTAAGTGCCATAGAGTTTAGAAAAGTTTGCTAAATTTGACCACATTAAAATACTAAACTTTTGGCTGGGCGCGGTGGCTCACACCTATAATCCCAGCACTTTGGGAGGCCAAGGTGAGAGAATTGCCTGAGCCCATGGGTTCGAGATCAGCCTGGACAACTCAGCAAGACCTGTATCTACAATTAAAAAAAAAAAAAAAAATTAGCCGGGCAGAGTGGTGCATGCCTGTAGTTCCAGCTATTTGGAATACTGAGGCATAAGGATCGCCTGAGCCCAGCAGGTCGAGGCTGCGATTGTCGTGAGCATGCCTCTGCACTCCAGTCTGGGTGACAGAGTGAGACTCTGACTCAAAAAAAAAAATGCTAAACTTTTTATCATTAAAAATATAAACACACATGCACATTCTGAACCCAGTCACAAAACAGAGACAAATTTGAAACAGGTGTGACAGGAGTGTTCTGCAACATACAGATCAACTGGTAACCAATAGGAAAACATCTATAACCTAATAAAATAATGGATAAAAGACTGGGTGTGGTGGCTAACGCCTGTAGTCCCAACAGTGTGGGAGGCTGAGGCGGGAGGATCGCTTGAATCCAGGAGATTGAGACCAGCTTGGACAACATCAAGACCCCATCTCTACAAAACAATCCAAAACTTAGCTGGGCATGGTAGCTACTTGGAAGACTGAGACAGAGGGATCACCTGAGCCCAGGAGGTCGAGGCTATGGTGAGCCATGATTATGCCACTACACTCCAGTAGAGACAACAGAGTGAGACCCAGACTCAATAATAATAATAATAGTGATAATGATAATAGTAGTAATGGATAAAAGATAGGAAGAGGCCGTGTACAGTCTACAAAATACACATGCCCAAACACCTGAAGATACTCAGCCACAGTGGTGTTTAAAGAAGTATTGAGGCCGGGTTCGGTGGCTCAGCCTGTAATCCCAACACTTTGGGAGGCCGAGGCGAGTGGATTGCCTGAGCCTGCAGGTTCGAGACCAGCCCGGGCAACTTGGCGAGCCCTCGTCTCTACAATAAAATAAAAAATAGCTGGGCCTGGTAGTGCACGCCTGTAGTTCTGGCTACTTAGAAGACTGAGGCAGAAGGATCACCAAAACCCAGCAGGTCAAGGCTGCGGTGGCCAGGAGTGTGCCACTGCACTCCACTCCAGTCTGGGCGACAGAGTGAGACTCCAACTCAAAAAAAAAAAAAAAAAAAAAAAAAAGAAGTGTTGAGCTGGGTGTGGTGGCTTATACCTGTAATCCCAGCACTTTGGGACACTGAGGTGAGAGGAGGATTGCCTAAGCCCTTGGGTTCGAGATCAACCTGGGCAACATGGCAAGACCTCATCTCTACAATAAATCAAAAAAAATTAGCTGGGTGTGGTGGCACACACCTGTAATTGAAGCTACTTGGAAGGCTGAAGTGGAAAGATCACCTGATCCCATCAGGTCGAGGCTGCGGAGGCCATGAACATGCCATTGTACTCCAGCCTAGGTGACAGAGTGAGACTGACTCAAAAAATAATAAAATAAAGAAGTGTTCCTGGGTGACAAGAGTGAGACACCAACTCAAAAAAAAAAAGTGTTGGTGGGGTGCAGTGGCTCACGCCTGTAATCCCAACATTTTGGGAGGCTGAGGTGGGAGGGTTGTTTGAACCCAGGAGTTCGAGACCAGCCCAGGCACCATAGTAAGATTTCATCTCTACAAAAAGAAGTAAAAAGAAATGCGAATTAAAATAACAATGGAGACCCAGCACAGTAGCTCATACCTGTAACCCCACCACTTTGGGAATCCGAAATGGGATAATTGCTTGAGCCCAGTAGTTTGAGACTAGCCTGGCAATATAGCAAGACTTTTTCTGTACAAAAAAAAATTGAAAAATTAGCTGGGCATAGTGACACTCACCTTTAGTCCCACCTACTCTGGAAGGTGAGGCAGGAGAATCACTTGAGCCTAGGAGTTGGAGGCTGCAGTGAACTATGATCATACCACTGCACCAATCCCCAATTCAGTCAACCAGTCTACCAATAGCTAACTAGCTGTGGAGACTTATGTTTTAACAAATGAAAGCAGGATTTTATATATTGTCTTTCTGTTCTGTGTGTTCTTGCTATTCCCT
Organism: Tarsius wallacei; assembly: GCA_963574415.1. Classification (NCBI taxonomy): domain Eukaryota; kingdom Metazoa; phylum Chordata; class Mammalia; order Primates; family Tarsiidae; genus Tarsius; species Tarsius wallacei. The sequence goes on along the minus strand of CAUYQG010145281.1, from coordinate 6,904 downwards.
TTTTGGCTGTTTTCACATATACTTGCTGCATTGTGTCCAACACATCTATATTACATGACTAATACTTATTTTTGTCTTTTGCATTTTTGTATCTTTCTACAATTATTAACAATTAAATTCTAACAAAATATGCAGGGGTTTTTAAAAACAATAATTTAATCATCTTTGATGAAAGAGATTCTAAAAGAAGTTTAAATTTTTTTTCGCTGTTTCCAAAATTTCAAATGCCTCAAGAACTGTTGTTTTATTTTTATTTTTTAAAGTGTAGTAGCTCAGTGTCATAGCTCACATTGCAGCCTCTAACTTCTGGGCTCAAGAGATCCTCTCACCTCAGCCTTCAAAAATAGCTGGGACTACAGGTGTGCACCACCACACCCAGCTAGCTTTTTCTTTTCTTTTTCTTTTTTTTTTTTGAGTTGGAGTTTCACTCTGTCACCTAGCCTAGAGTGCAGTGGCATGCTCACAGCCACCGCAGCCTCAACCTGCTTGGTTCAGGTGATCCTTCCACTTCAGCCTTCCAAGTAGCTGGAACTACAGGCCTGTGCCACCATGCCCAGCTAATTTATTTATTTATTTATTGTAGCGATTAGGTCTCACCAAGTTGCCTAGGCTGGTCTCGAACCCGTGGGCTCAGGAATCCTCTCACCTCCACCTCCCAAAGTGCTGGGATTACAGGCATGAGCCACCATGCCCGGCTTCTTTTCCTTTGATTCAAGGTCTCACCCTGTTGCCCAGACGGATCTCAAACTCCTGGATTGCAGGCGTAAGCCACCTCATCCAAGTGGTTGTGAACTGTTCTTTAGGGACTAAATGGAATGATAAACAATTATTACTAGATAAGCCCAAAATTCTTGTATGAGGGACATCAATAGTAAAATTCATATGTGAACAAATTTCTTTGTGTTTTTCTCAGGTGAATGCTTGAGATGCATGTTCTGGAATAACCTTGGTTGTATCCATTTTGCCATGAGCAAGCACAATTTGGGAATTTTCTACTTTAAAAAGGCTCTACAGGAGAACGACAATGTCTGTGCTCAGCTCAGTGCAGGTAGCACTGATCCAGGTAACCCAAGTGTTGAAGGACAATTGTGTTTTGCTTGAGAAAAGCAGGATTTAAAGAGCAGGCATGTGGTCACAATACATGCCATGTGGACCTGTGTATAGTTGAGGCATTGGTAGTGCCCAACAGATTTGGCTCTAGGGGTTTTCAGTAGCTATTGCAAAGTCTTAGGAGTAATTTTGAATTATCCTCAGATTTATGTTACATTCCATTTTTCATGGATTTGAAAGTCAGTAATCCCTTGGCTGGGCGCAGTGGCTTAAGCCTATAATCCCAGCACTTTGGGAGGCCGAGGCGAGAGGATTACCTGAGCTCAGGGGTTCAAGAGCAGCCTGGGTAACCTGGTGAGACCGTGTCTCTACAATAAATCAAAAAATAAGCCAGGCCCAATAGCACGTGCCTGTAGTTCTAGTTACTTGGAAGGATGAGGCGAAAGGATAGCCTGAGTCCAGTAGGTTGAGGCTGCAGCGGCTGTGAGTGTGCCACTGCACTCCAGCCTGGGCAACAGAGTGAGACTTCAACTCAAAAAAAAAAGAAAGTCAGTAATCCCATATGTCATAAACCAGAATATTTGATTAGTCAAAACTTAACTGTGCCAAACTAGTTTTACTATAGCTTCTTTGCAGAGTTTCACATGTAATATTATTGGCAGCGTCTAACAGTCTTTAAGCCAATTCCTGAAGTTTTTTTCTTTAATGTTTATATTATATGGATTGTTAGCCTGAAATACTTAAAATCAAGCAATTATTCAGCTTTTTAAAATAATAAAAGCCTATTTAATTGATGAAACATGTTCTAAGTCGCAAATGGTCTTATGGACTATGAAACATTGAATAAGTGATAGCACATGATAACAAAATAGTTAGCCAAGCTGAAAACAAGACTTACAGACTCTAAAAATGTGGAAAAGCAGTGCAAGCTTCAAAGAAGTGAAAGTGGGTTCTGTCTCTTATCTTTGCCTTCCTGGAACATTGTTGCTTGAGGAGCTAGCAAAGAAGAGATATCTCTCTGGCCCTGCCAGCGTGGACAGCTGAGGTGGCTCTGGAGAGTGTTTGTGGGGTTGAACATGGAGACCACCATTGATGAGAGCCAGTACAGCTTCAAATCAGAGTTTTTGGTATTAAACATGGCAGTATTTAATTACTTAGTAGAATAAACGTTTTCAGTGTAATTTTTAAATACAATGATTTATTCTTATCTAATGTTTATCAACAGGCAAAAAATTTTCAGGAAGACCGATGTGTACTTTACTAACCAATAAGAGGTACGAGTTGCTGTATAACTGTGGAATTCAGCTTCTTCACATCGGAAGGCCTCTTGCGGCCTTTGAGTGTCTGATTGAAGCTGTTCAGGTTTATCATGCAAATCCTCGCCTCTGGCTACGGCTGGCTGAATGCTGCATTGCTGCCAATAAAGGGGTGAGTGCTGCTTGGGTATCTTTTTGGATCTCCATCTTTCCCCAACTTACTACATGGAAAGCCAGAAATACTTAGAAACAGACAAGATATCATTCCCTTTTCAGCCTTCAGTGAATTGATAAAGATAGTCTTCTTTTCTTTAACCATTGGGAGAAAAATTTAGTTTCAAAAAGTTATTTTTTAACATTCTGCTTTTTGGTAAGTAGGACAGCATTAAAGGGTTGAAGGCAATTAGAAGGTCATATCTGTGGGAATAGGGGTCTACTAGCTGCTAACGGGCCCTGCTACCTGCTACCTGCTGGCATGAGAACAGTGTGTGTGTACCAGGTAATTAGGGGAGGACTAATGACACAGTGTGGAAAGAACTGCATTGATCTGTATTTCCTTCACTGCCTTGGGGGTGTTCCTTTGGTTTCAGTAAATGATGCAGTTTATGGATTACCAGGCTGTGTCTCTCTGACACAGGACCGTCTGTGGTGGGTACAAGATGAGGGCTCACCTTGATGTCCATGGCAGTTGGTAGAAGCCTTTTGGATCTCAAGTTGAGAGGGGGAAGATAGGTTGTATCAGAATTACCAGATGTCTGTATCTTCCATTTGCATCCCACCCACTTCCCTTGTGCTGTTGGTGAAGATGGGGGAGGTTTCCCCTGCATGCCTGCCATAGGTGATATAAGGCTCTCCTGCTGAATGGCGCTTTCTGAGAAACAGCTACAAGAACGAAGGGGGTTAGAGAAGAGTGTTTTCCTAGCTGTTTTCGCACATGGTACTTAAGTAGTTTAGGATTTGAGTACACCATTGGAGGATGGGATGTGTGGTGTCTTTGGAAGACTTTAATGATTAGTTTAATTGTACTGTGCTTTTTAAAAGACAGCTTCCTTATTGGATAATTTTTTTTTTTTTTTTTTAAGAATCATAGTCTTACTCTTTCAAGCTGGAGAGCAGTGACGCAGTCATAACTCACTGTAACCTCAAACTCCTGGGATCAAGCAGTCCTCCAGCTCAGCCTCCCAAATAGCTGGGTTTATGGGTGCATGCCACCTCATCTGGCTCTTTTTTTTTTTGGTAGAGATGGGTCTCACTGTATTTACCAGGCTGATCTCAAACTCCTACCCTCAAAGGATCCTTCTGCCTTGACCACCCAAAATGCTGAGGTTATAGTTGTGAATCCCCACGCCTGACCTCTTACTGTATAATTCTTAAATTAACTGATAAACAATTCTAGGCAGAATTCATACTTCTTAAATATAAAAGGGTCTCTAGAAATTACTTATTATCTTTAATCCATTCATGAATTTAAGTGCTGGGGGCCTTCCAGTTACTAGAAGCTAGATAAACTGTTTCCTAGGCCTAGATAAATGTATTAAAGTTTAATATTTTCTTGTAAAATTAACTTGTTTTTAGAACTAGTACTTTCAGGGCCAGGCGCAGTGACTCACACCTGTAATCCCAGTACCTTCAGAGGCTGTGGCAAGAGGACTGCCTGAACCCAGGGGTTTGAGACCAGCCTGGGCAATTTAGGAAAACCTCATATCTACAACAACAACAACAAAATTGACTGGGCATGGTGGCACAATTCAAGCTATTTGTAAGGCTAAGGCAGAGGGATCCCTTGAGCCCAGCAGGTTGAATGTGCCACTGCACTCTAGCCTCGGTGTCAGAGTGATGAGACTCTAGCATAAAAAATAAGAAATAGTACGGCCAGGCACGGTGGCTCACACCTATAATCCCAGGACTTTGGAAGACAGGTGATAGGATTGCTTAAACCCACAGGTTCCATCCAGACCAGCCTGGGCAACTTGGCGAGACCTCATCTCTAAATAAATCAAGAAAAATTAGCTGGTCGTGATGGCGCATGCCTGTAGTGCCAGCTACTTGGAAGGCTGATGTGGAAGGATCGCCTGAGTCTAGCAGTTTGAGACCGCAGTGGGTATGAGTGTGCCACTGCACCCCAGCCTGGGCGACAGTGAGATTCTGACTCAGGAGGGGGAAGAAATAGTACTTCTAGGATTGTCTTTGTTCTAAGAATGTCATTAGACTTACAAGGCCCACTTATTTTTAGAGGTTCTAAATTTATAATTTTTAAAAAATAGTAGAGATAACTTTTGGTTTTTATAACTTGGAGTGGATATCAGGACACATACAAATCTGTACTGCTAATATGAAACTTGCCATAAGTAATTTCTTTATTTGTGCTTTTTTTTTTTTTGAGTTGGTGTCTCACTCTGTCACCCAGGCTGGAGTGCAGTGGCTGCAACCGGCCACTGCAACCTCGACCTGCTAGGCTCCGGCGATCCTTCCGCCTCAGCCTTCCAAGTAGCTGGAATTACAGGTGCACGCTACCACACCCGGCTAATTTTTTTTTGATTTATTGTAGAGATGAGGTCTCGCTTGCCCAGGCGGGTCTTGAACCCACGGGCTCAGACAATCCACTTACCTCAGCCTCCCAAGGCGCGGGATTACAGGCTGAGCCACCAAGCCCGGCTTATTTGTGCTTTTTAAGATTACCTAAAAGACAGTAAAAACAAACCTAAAACACTGTCAAAATCAAGAGAGCAAATCTCAGTCGGAATGATTATAAACTTCAAATAAAATTATATAACATTTATTTAGTCTGGACAGGAGGTATGCTGAACAAGCAGATTATACCTTCAAAGATAAATTTATTTTGAATTAAAAAAAAAACAAAAAACAATTGGGCCGCCTGGATCTGCTGGGCTCATGCAGTCCTTCCACCTCAGCCTTCCAAGTAGCTGGAACTACGGCACACGCCATGACGCCCAGCTAATTTTTTTGATTTTATTGTAGAGACGAGGTGTCTCCAAGTTGCCCAGGCTGGTCTCATACCCCTGGGCTCAGGTAATCTCGCCTCGGCCTCCCAAAGTGCTGGGATTACAGACTAGAGCCACCGCACCCAGCCCCCTATGTTTTCATCTGTTACATCTTCAGATCTAGCCATCTGGATCAGTTCTTGTGGCCCTAGAGAACAGGGAGGGGAATATGGGTGAATCAATGTAAATATGTTACTGCCACTAGGAAAAGAAGTCCTCCCAATAATGGTTCAGAATATCCACATTTTCTTTTTTCTTTTTTTTAAAGCAGGATTTATTGAGAGGACAGAAAAGCTCCCACAGTGGGAAGGGACCCAAGGGGATTGCCTCCACATTTTCTTAATTTTAATTAATACTGCTTAACTGCCTTCTTTATACAGAGTTGTGTTGACCAGAGCTGTTTTATCATGTTTTTTAGCATTGTGTAGGATGTTCTTTTTAAAACGAAAACAGAAGTGGATCTTTGTTTTGTTAAGTGTCACCTATGGAAGTGCAACTCTAATAAAGTTAGATTAATGGGCAAGAAGCAACAGTACAGAAACATGTGTGTTTAGAGAAAAGGCTTTTTGCGGAACAGAGTTTAGTTCTGCAGTGTCATACTTAATGGCTCCAGTTTGTACCTGTGTATGAGAATTTGAATGTCCTTGTAACTAGTTGGGATTCCATCTGGAAGTCAATTAGAAACTTAGACTGAAGAGGAAGGGTAAATTAAATTGGGGCTATAAGCTCTGTAGTGAGATATGGTATATCTTCATAAAATATCCTAAAATACTATATCTGTGTGACTAACTTTTACTATTTTCAATGTAATGTTTACTAACTTTAGGGTTTGGAGATTTTAATTCCTAGAAGGCAAAAATTGTGTCCATGTAAAAAATTTTTTTTCTTTTTCTTTTGAGTTAAAGTCTCACTCTGTTGCCCAGGCTGGAGTACAGTGGCACGTTGCTCATGGACACCGCAGTCTCGATCTGCTGGGCTCAGATGATCCTTCTACAACAGCCGTCCAAGTAGCTGAACTATAGGCATGTGCCACCATGCCCAGCTAATTTTTTGATTTGTTGTAGAGATGGGGTCTCACCATGTTGCCCAGGCTGGTCTCAAACCCACAGGCTCAGGCAATCCTCTTGCCTTCGCCTCCCAAAGTGTTGGGATTACAGGTGTGAGCTACCATGCCCAGCTAGTAAAATTTAACATATATAGCTTTTTAGGGTTTATATATGTTGATAATTTCATTAATTCTTTGACTTAAGAAAGAAAAGATCTGTGTTTTAGGAAGTGGAACTGCTTTCCTTTTCTTTTATACTGTATTTTTGGCTCTCAGTTCCTTACTCTGAGTTCATAGCACCTATAACATGCAGCATGGTATTGGAGGTATAAAATGTTTTAAATAAGTCATTCTAAATAAATTATTGAGCTGTAATTGAATTGGATTTTTTTTCTAAATTTCCTCAAATCTTATGTTAAGAAAACAGCACAAAGCTGGGCTCGGTGGCTCAGCCTGTAATCCCGTGCCTTTGGGAGGCTGAGGTGAGTGGATTGCCTGAGCCCGCAGGTTGGAGACCCGCCTGGGCAACTTGGCGAGACTTCATCTCTACA
>CAUYQG010145278.1:0-15960 GCA_963574415.1 Tarsius wallacei | reverse complement strand
ACCACCGAACCCCAGTAAGAAAGGCCATCATTAATAAAACAAACAACATCAGATGCTGGCGAGGATGCAGAGAAAAAGGAACACTTCTACACTGCTGGTGGGAATGCAAACTAGCGCAACCTCTTTGGAAGACAGTGTGGCAATTTCTGAAAGAACTAGAAATTGACCTTCCACATGACCCAGCAATTCCCTTATTGGGAATATAGCCGGGGGAACTCAAATCATTCTACAACAAAGATACCTGCACACGCATGTTTGTTACAGCTCTATTGACACACAGCAAAAACATGGAATCAACCATGCTGCCCATCGAAGCTGGACTGGATAAAAAAAAATGTGGTACACATACACAGTGGAATATTATGCAGCCACAAAGAAGGACAAACATATTGACTTCACAGCAACTTGGATGGATTTAGAGTCGATCATACTCAGTGATCTATCACAGAAACAAAGAACAGAGTACCATATGTTCTCACTCATAAGCGGAACTTGAACAATTATCATAATACTATAAGAAAGGGATTGGCAGTAGTGGGAAACTACCAGGGGAGGGGGTGTGGGATTAGCAGTTGAGAAAAACTGCCAGAGGAGGGAGGGGCACAACTCATTCACAAGGGTACCTGCATAATCAGCGTTTGTATACGTAACCCTGAATTGTACCCCACATCTTAAAATTTTTTTTTTTTATTTTTTTTAAAAGAACACCGACTCTCCCTTCCTAAACCTCTAATGCCACCAGAAGACAGGCAGTGACTTTACACATGGATGTGCAGAGCTCATAGACAGAAATGAGTGCCTACTACAGGAATGAGTTATTACCACGGCTAGTCAGCTATATTTTAAAGGTCAATATGGTCGTCTTTTGTGGTTGGAGTTAAAGAGCTTCAGTCCACAAGTCTAACACCTCCCTAGGACCCAGAACTCCATTTATTGTTGAACCTACTTTTCTGTCCACCTTGCTCTTTGACTAAGGCAACCCAAATGTCCCTTGATTGCCTCAGTCCACTCTGACTTATGTGATGGACTCCTAAATGTTGGAAACAGTACTGGCATAGATATGCACACTACACTCACAGGGGTGTGAGTAGGCACGCGTGCACCCAAACACACGCATGCTCCCTTACAAGATTATTGTCAAAAAATAAGCTCTTTGGGCAATCTCAAAAGCTAAACTGAGTCTTAAAACTGGCATCCTATTCGAACAATTTTGTTAAAATTTCCTGTTTTGCACTGTTATTAAGGAGGACACGTTTGTGAGATATTTGCATTCATATATGCAAATGTATTTACGTGGCATTGTACCCAGATGATTTTTTTTAATTATTTGGTTGAATTACTCTGTTTGGGGCTATAGAGCCTCTTTTTTAGTTATTCCTTATCAGGTGAACTATATGAAAACTTTTTGAAAACTCTGAACTTTGGAGGATTTAAGAGTCTAATATTGACTGTCTCAGGATTTCAAATGGATTCATTAATTTTGTAATGAATTGTCTTTGAATGACAGAGAGACTGTAACGGGTGGAATTCTGTCCCTGTCCCCCAAATTCATATGTTGGAGTCCTCACTGCCAAAGCCTTAGAATGTGACCTTATTTGGAAATAGGAGCATTGTAGATGTCACTAGTTAAGATGATATCTTAAGCAGAGTGGGCCTCTCATCCAATACAGCTGGTGTCCCTGTGAAAAGAGGAAAATTGGAGACAGATACATAGAGAGAGAGTGTGCGTGTCACAAGAAGCTGAAGGCAAAACTGAGGTGATGCTCCTACAAACCAGGAATGCCAAAGATTGCCAGCAAACCGAAAGCTAGGGAAGAGGCATGGAACAGATTCTTCCTCACAGCCCTGAAAAGGAACCGCCCCTGCTAACACCTTGATCTCAGACTTCTAGCCTCCAGGACTGTGAGGTAATACACTTCTGTTAGTTAAGCCATTCAGTGTGTGGTACTCGGTTGTGGCTGCCCCAGGAAACCAATACAATAACCAAATTTGGGAATGTTCTCCTCAGGGATTTTCTTTAAATGATCAAGAACAAAAGCCTCGAACAATTTGTGTAAGTCTGATTTGCTCATCCTTCTAACTACAGACACACACACACACACACACACACACACAGCCACACCCAAACACAGAGATAAGTGTCTGGACTGGGCCCCATTGAGAGTGGTTGTTGGGAATGCCCCGAGAGCATGCCGTAATAGGAGGCGTCAGCGGGGATGGTGTTTTCTTACGCTCAGTCCTGAATTAGTAAAAGATGGAGAGAAAAAAAAAGCACACTTGCGTATTCACTGGTTTAGGCCCAGTCATGATTCTTTTAAAGACGCTGCCAATAAATTTTAGTCATTCTCTGGCAAAGGTTTCTCCTCAACCACAAACACGACATAGTTGCTGAATGAGTCACCACCTTGAGTAATCTAATTCCTTGACCAGTACTTGCCTGCTGCTTACAGCACACAGTGTCTGCGTATTTTGTTTTTGCTCCAGTCTCTGGATCTTCTTTCGTACTTTCTCGAGGCTTGGGTTAAAGATTTACTCCGAATCCTTAGCGGGCGAATCTCGCTTACTCAGCAGCCTGTGAGCCAGCTGGTCACCGAGAACCAAGATGTTACGTTTTATTAGGCTCTCTCATACCTTGAGCTCAACTGAATGTGGCCTTATTACTGCAAAAAACGATAAAAAGCAATAAATGAGCTTTTAAAAATCTTTTTCTCCCTCAAACCGCAAGCCTATGCTAGAGAATTCAGGAGAAAACAAGAAGAAAGATGAATGGAGTTCTCAGGAAGGATGACAGTGAAAGAGACCCCTGAAGCAAAGAAACCTCTAAGCTTATTCTTGTATGAGGTGGGTTTTTTTTCTTATCATTATTTAACTGTGACTTAAAGAAATTTTCCCTATTGACATATTATAACCGCAAGATTCTTTGTCTTTAACAGGAAAATATTTTATTATTCAAGGCTGGTAGATTGAAGCATTTTGAATATTTGTAACATTTTCTTATAAGGAGGATTGCATTAGCATCTAACTCTCCTGGAGTCCTTTTCTCTTTCTTCCACTTTCAATCCCTTGCCTAATTTTTATTCTTCCATGAGTGAGTACTAATATTGTAGAAATAGGAATTCGAGGGATGGAAGAAACGTTTTTTAAATTAATTTCAGCTATGCTGCCTATCATCTACCTTACCAAAGACAGGGAGGAGAAAGATATGTCTAAAGTTTACATCCTAAACAAGAAGGCTTCCATAAGCTGAAGAGTGGCTTTTAAATGGTATCATTCATAACTCGCATTTGCACGGCAAAACACAACTCTCACAAAACCCGATTCGTATAAGAACCAGACATATTGCAATTGAGGAAACAAAAGTCTCCAGGTTATAGAAGAGGTGGTGGGGCCAGGGACTCTTGGCTCAGTGCTCCTTATTCCTCATCCTGCTAAGGCAACTTGCCCTGGACAGGAGGCTCAGCCATCTGCCACAGAGAATGCTATAGTTAAGTTGCCATCAGATTCCTCTCTACCTACGGACAGCAAAGAAAGCCACAAAACTTTGTTGGGCTTCTGTTTCCTTATCTGCAAAATAAGGATAATGCCCCTGAGCCCCACAAGATAAGGTGAGAGTAAAATTAAACAATGCCTGTGAGAGAAAGTTAATAAGCCATACCTTGTTATGCATATTATATAAATCCTTTCTGATCACAAAGGAACCACAAAGAACTCTGAATAGCCAAAGCAATCTTGAGAAAGAAAAAGTTGGAGACATCACATGTTCTGATTTCAAATTATATTGAAAAGTGATAGTAATCAAAACAGAATGGACACATAGACCAATGGAACAGAAACCTAATCAGAAAAAGTGAATTCCAGAAGAAAGCAAAGGGGGAAAGCGCCTGGGCATTGACCTTGGCAATGCTTTTTTGGGATATTATACCAAAAGGTCAGGCAACACAAGCATAAATGAGAGGGATGACACCAGACTAAAAAGCTTCTGCATAGCAAAGAAAACGATCAATAAAATAAAAAGCAGCCTACAGATTAGGAAAAAATATTTGCAATCCATATATCTAATAAGGTGTTAATATTCAAAAGATATAAGGAACTCACAACGCAATAGCAAAAACCCCCCTCAAAAAGACAAATAACCCTAACCCTAACTCTAACCCTAACCCTAACCCTAACCCTAACCCTACCCTAAGGTTTAGTGTTTTTCCAAAGAAGACAAATGGCCAACAGGTATATGAAAAGGTGTTCAACATCATTAGTCATCAGGGAAATGCCACAATGAGCTATCACCTCTTACCTGTTAGGATGGCTATTTTCAAAAAACAAGAGATGTCCGGGCTCTGTGGCGCAGCCTATAATCCCAGCGCTTTGGGAGGCCGAGGTGAGTGGATTGCCTGAGCCCACGGGTTCGAGACCTGCCTGGGCAACTTGACGAGACCTCATCTCTACAATAAATCAAAAATTAGCTGGGCGTGGTAGCACGCACCTGTAGTTCCAGCTACTTGGAAGGCTGAGACGGAAGGATCGCCAGAGCCCAGCAGGTCGAGGTTGCGGTGGCCGGGAGCGGCCCCTGCACTCCAGTCTGGGCGACAGAGTGAGACTCCAACTCAACAAAAAAAAAAGAAAAAACCAAGAGATAACAAGCGTTGGGGTAGATGTGGAGAAAAGGGTTCCCTGTACACTGCTGGTGGGAGTGCAATTTGGTACAACCATTATGGAAACCGGAACATCCATATGACCCAGCTCTTCTGGGTATATACCCAAAGAAAATGAAATCAGCACCTCCTAGGGATATCTGTGCTCACATATTCATCGCAGCATTATTCATAGTAGCCAAATATGGATGCAGCATAAGGGTTCATCAACAGATGAATGGGTAATGAAATTGCAGCAAATACTATATTGTTAATGAATATTATTCAGGCTTGAAAAAAGAAAGTGATCCTGCCATTTGTCACAATATGGACGAACCTGAAATACATTATGCTAAGTGAGATGATCCAGACACAGAAAGAAAAATACTGCATGAACTCACACGTGGAACCCAAAGGAATACTGGGTTGATGCATAAGTTAATAGCATTTTTCACCGTTTTAAAAGATCTTCCTCAAAATGGTCGGTCTTCCTGGACATGGAGAATCACTCAGGTCAAAGTGGCCTTCTTTGAAATGACAAAACCATTTTCTTGCCTTGCTTTCCCCTGTGGCATTCTCCCCATACACAGTACAAGTGTTTTGAGCCACTGCCTTTACCCCCGTTAAACTCAAGCAGAATATGTCGGAAGTGTACATTTTTTTCCGCTTGACATTCCATCTTCTTTAGCCAACCAGTAGTACTAACTTTCTTCAAATCTGCAAAATGCAAGAAGTATTCACAAGTTCAACATCATCACTCCAAATGACAAAAGATAAACAAACTCCTAACACTACTGTGCTGCTGTGCGAAAAACAAACACTACAAACATATGCATCAGCCCCTGAAAACATAGAAACAGAGTAGCATGGTGGTTACCGGGGCACAGAGGGGTGGAGGAGGAATTGGAGACATACAGGTCAAAGGATACAAAGTTTTAGTTATGTAGGGTGAATATATCTAGAGATATAATGAGGACTGTAGTTACTAACATTATATTGTACATGGAAAATTTGCCAAAAGAGTAGGTTTTACCAAAAATGGTAACAAAAAATGGTTACTATGTCAAGTAACAGATATGTTAATTTGCTTGACTGTAATAATCATTCCACTGTGTTTATGTATATCAAAACATCATACTATACTTCTTAAATATGTACAATAGAATGAAGATAGATCACAGAGTAAATAAGGGCACATATTTGCTGTTTGAACTCAAGCAAGTTTCTTAGTATTTCTAAGGGTTCATTTTCTTATCAATAACATGAAAATAATACTAGAGCCTTGCCTATAAGATTGAAGAGTTAAAGAAGATGATCCTTGCCAGGCACTTCACACTGATCAGTGCATGGACATAGCAAGTCCTCAGTAAGTCTTGGCTATCGTTAGGAAAGCTATCCGTGTTTGATCCCAGCTCTTTACCAGCTCTTGCAAGTAAAAGCAGATGCGTGGAGCCCAAAGGAGTCTAGGGACTCATTATAATCCTGTCCATTCAGGATTTTGTTTCAATTCTATATTCTCAAAAGATGTTTTTGGGAGAGTTCCATTTATACCTTTCCTTGCAAAGTTAACATACCCACTCCTCAGCAAACCTTCAGCTATTGAACATGGGTCACCTTTATTTTAGTCATACAACACTGGATCGCAGGGTTTGGCTGAACAGTATTTATACCCATTCTGGCACTGGTATCCAGGGAACAAAACTGACCTGCTCCACACCTCAGTATTCCTCCCAAAAGAGAAACAGTGTGACAATCTGACTTCAAGAGAGTTGGCAGTTAAAGAACCAAGTTTTATGAACATACGCAAGACTAAATCATCTTATGTACTAACTGGGAAAAGCCAATTCGAGTTGTCAGTGAATAAAGGAATGTAAAAATCAGCAGAGTACCTGACATATCATTGGCACTTAGCTGACATGGAAGAGAAAAGTAACACGGTATATTTCTTATTGGATTGGTGTCTGATCATAGCTTTGAAGAATGTTTTAACAGGAAAAAGAGAACAAACACCAGCACAAGCAAATCTTAAAATCTCCTCGGTCTCTGGTTATTTACACTGCCACTTAATTTAATCAGGACACTACATTTTTCTGTGACTTAGGTCATCAGAATCTCTACATCTTTATGTGCTGCCTGAGGGTCAGGTAAATTATACATATCAACACACACATGAATGGAAACTATTTACCTGTTTTCAGGTATGGTTTTGGCATCCGGGCCAGTTCCTCAGGATTGCTTTCAGAGATTATTGAAACCCTGAGCAGTCTCAGTGACTTTTAAAGAGGAGAGAAACGTCAGCTTGGAATGGTAACCACAGATGGATGCATCCTGTAATGCTGGCATCCTCTTGTTCCTTACCATTCCAGAAGTAAATTTGTTAATCAATCTCAAACATTTTATTTTCCTTAATTCTTTCCTCTGGGAGGTCTTAAAAAATCTGTTATTCAGATCTTGGACTTCTTGCCCCGTCCGCTTTGCTTTTCTTGGAACTTAAAAATTTGACCTTGTGGCTTGCTGTTGAATGGGGGCTCAATTCATTCCATGAACGTTCTTTAAAAGCCTGCTGCCTAAAAGGCATTATATAAGGCTGTGTGGTTGCTACTGTAAACCCCGCTCATCTGCAAACAGCACTGATGGCCAGCTATGTCCCCAGCACTGAAGATGTATATTTGCGTAAAGCCCAACCCTGGCTCTCCAGTTTTTGAACAAAAATTGTGAGGGATGCAGGTGTGTCAGTAAGGAATTATAACACGATGTGAAAAGTGCAAAGAAACCAGCAGATCTCTGGGTTTCCCCCTTTTCCTCACCCTTCCCACTGAAATGTGTGAACCCCCGGGAGCAGCTGGTCACAGGACTCCAGCACCAGGGCAGCGTCACAGGGTAGAGCTTTTCCAGCCATGGGAGGACACACGGCCCAAGCAGGAAAGGTCCTTCGCCTCCCTCACTCCCACAGAGCTCTTCGGGATTTTTTCTTTCTTTCTTATAAGAACCACAGAATTTTCCTGTGGTTCTGGAAAGAAACGCCTTTCTCTGGGGCCTCTCGCTCTTCCCTTCATTCTCCCTCTAGCCTCCTTTTTCTATTTCCTCGTGTCTGTTGGTGTCTTTGATGTCCGCTCTCTCCATTGTTCCAACACTGCCATCCTTCATCTCCCTTGTCATGTTGGGCCTCCCCCAAATGACACCTTGTAAGCTGCCAACTCCCTGAAAACCCAGAAACATTTATTTTGTTGTGTGGGTAAGTCTGTGGTATATGATATAACATTTCAAGGGTTGGACGCTACCATATTTACACATAAAATGCTTGATTGAAAGCAAAAATCTATAGCTAAAACATAACTCCCAGTAAGACTATTAAACAGAAATGTAAAGAAAACCCATAAAGATCCTTCTCTTCTCTTGACACTCATGAATCTGACCCGAATGAAAGTGTGAAGTAAAGATCATGTCATTGTGAGCACTTCCTGCTTCTCTCAGGATGCACACACTTCTGGAAAAATCCAAAAATGGAGAGTTATGTCTGAGATGAGCTGAGCCAAGGGCGTGCCTCACTGTTTGCGGCATCTCCTTTGGGTGCTGTGGCTTTGGGGTGCTTTGTCTCTAGCTGGGTGAGACAAGAATGTCATTGTTGTCGCCCTCACTGCAGTTCTGGGAATGAAGATCAGCAGCGTTTTTTATCTTTATATCCTGGTGTCGTCTCTTTACTGAAGGCCTACATTTCAGAAGGCCTCCGCTGGAAATGTGGATCTTGGAAAACCCTGCCTAGTAATCAGAAGAAAGCCAGACATATACGAGATGTGCTCCCAGCTGTACTGCCCTGTGGATGCTCTGACTTGCAGCACGCATGAGGCCTGGGTCTCCTCCTCTATGGCAGGCCAGCGAGGAGGCTCCAGGTGAGAGTAAGAGCACAGACTGTAGGCCCTGACAGACTGCAGGCCGACCTTGGCTCCCTCCCTACCAATGTGACTTTGAGCCAGCCACTTAACTTCTCTGTGCCTTGGTTTCCTCCCCGTGAAAAGAGGGAATCAAGAGAACCTGCCTAAGGGGTCCTGAGGATTGGAGAGGGGGGTGTTAAGTGAGTATTTGTAGAGTTCTCAGAGCTGTGCTTGGTGGGTAGTAAGCACTTGTGTGCGTGTTTACTATTACGATTCCCAAGATTCCAAGGGAAATCCTGTTAATAGTAGAATGGTCTTCTTTATCCGGACATAAACCATGAAATACTGGCATTTAATGGACTTAAATCTCAAGTCACATAATTCCAGATCCTGAAGACATGTTTTTTTAAAAAATAAAACTCTGTTTCGTTGTAATACTGCAACCAGCCAACTTAACAGAGAGAGCCGCTTCACGGCAAAAAAGGAATCGACCCAACAGTATTAGGGTTGAGACACCACCCTTGTGATATGTCTTTCAGGACCCAAATGTATGAGCTTCAAAAATGGCACCGTTGAGACAGACAGACTTTCTCTCCAGATTCCTGGGTTCAGAGAAACCCACAGTTCACCAAGGCAGTTTTCTCAACTCTAATTAGGAATCTGATTGCTGGTTGGCCTTGCACAAAGGACTTTTAATTAGGGCTGAGAACGCTTAGAAAAATCCACTTGGCAAGTCGACTCCCTCCCTCTATCTCTTTTTTAACATCTTGCCAAGATCATAAGGAAAAGGAGAGCTTAATTACAGTTGGTGTATATATCTTTAAGAAAAAAATACATTAAGTGCTTTAAAATAGGCTCTCTTGGCTCTGTGATCACAAGGATTTTACTCACTTCTTATCCCTGATTGGTCTCATTCTCAGTTACAGATGAATCAGACACATTTTGAGCAGCTTTAAGATTTGCTTTTCATCCGAAGCCAAGTAGGCAAATGGCAGTGAATTCACAAGCTTTTCCAAATGATCTCATAGGTTCCTCTGGCTCCACTTTGGGGGCCATTTGCACTCTGCGATGCTGTTATCTTAAACACTCCCTGCCTGCTTGGGTCCAAGGGCAGGCCACAGTGAGGACGAGGCGAGGTACTCTACTTCTTAGAAGGCAGAAGTCTGAGCCCCCTGATATGTGCTTGTGGCAGCTATGAATCAAAAAAGAATGTTTCAAAAGCCCATGAAAGGCCTTGAGCCAGCAAGGTACGCTCGGAGAAGGGTGGGGGTGGACACAGCGCCTCGGAGACGGACGCTGTCCTTAAATTCTTCACGAGAGCATCATCATCTCCCAATGCACTGGCCACCGTCTCATTAAGTCGTCCAGCCTGGAAATAGGTGACCCAAACTCCCCTTCAATCCATTTGAACCTGGCCCCGGCAGCCAGTGGCTTTTTAATTATTTATGTGAAATATCTGATAGTACATGGAGCAGCTAAACCCTGTGTAATGTATGCTCAGGGCGACTCTGGAAGCTCACATCAGCCACTCGAATGCACAAGATTTTCCGACTGAAGTTTGCTTTTTACCATTCCTTTCGTCTCTTTTTTTTTTTCTTCCTCCAATTCTTTGTGCCTCGGTGCTAAGGATCCCTTTCATCTCATCTGAGGAACCTAAAGCTCTGCTATTGAATTACATTTCTTCACTTACTATTTATGTTTGATGCAAAAATAAAAAAGCGGGTAGAAGCAGAAGATGCTGTCACTTACTTCAGAAAGGGATATGTCGATCATTCTTGAGCGCCATCCAGCTCTTTCACACTTTTTAAATGTGATGCTTCTGTGCAGAGTCTTGAGTTTGGCTCTGTGGAATTATCTTTAAATTCAGGCTCATCCCTCCGTGTCGAGCTGCCCGTGGTCAACAGGAATTTTAAAGTCTCCTGCCTTTTGATTTGAGGCAGCCAGGTGAGGGGTGGAGGAGGTGGGCTGCTTTGATATTGGCCCCACCGCCTGGGAGAATCTGATGGCTGCAGAGCACTCTCCTATGCAAGCGTCTTTCTAAGGTCACTCTGATTCTGCAGTGGAATGAAATACATTTCATCCTCATTACGGTGGATGTCGCGAGACTAAAAACCCCTTAATATCAGAGAAAAGACTGGAGGGAGAACAGCCTTCTAATTCAAGCCAGGTGAATTTCCAAGATACTTGGCTGATTTTATGAGGCCATGTGTATGCCACTCTCTTATATCGTTTTTACCCTGTGTTTAATTATGTCAGAGTTGCGGAGTACAAGTGAGGATTGACTACATAAGTAAGTTGCATGCAGGTAAAGTTTGGGCTTCCAACTGGCTCTGTCTTCTCCGATAGTGGACCCGGTGCCCAGTGTGTTGCCACCCTCCGCCCTCCCCCAGCAGTGTTCAGCGTCTGCCAATCCCACCCTTGTGCTCATGTGAGCCGTGATCAGGGCCCACTTCATGAGTGAAAACATGTGTCTACACTGTCTTAAGAGAGATCAGACATCTATTTCTCACTGTTTGGTTCTTCATGCTATTAAAAATAATCAGGCTTATGAGTTACCTTCTTTCCCAACTGCCAAGAACGCTCTCCAGAACTCAGTTTTCACTCTTCTGATGAGCTGGAGAAGGAAATATCATTATCCTTGTTTTACAGATGGAGAAGTCTGAAGCCCAGGGAGACTGTTTTGCCTAAAGGTGAAAGTGTTTTAATCCTAGACTTTTATTTTTATCTCTTCAATTTTCTTCCTGAGGGTAGTAATGAGCTTGGAGGATTCATCAGGACTAAACCTTGTCTGAAGACTTGTTTATAAAATTATTTTAATAAAATCCACAATCAGATGGGCTGGGGCGGGTCTTCAAACCCAGTGACTTCCCTAATGAGCACACTCATCAGTGCGGTGAAACCTCGTTACCAGCCGGCTTCTCCCACACTCTGTCAAGGCAGGTGGTGGGGGCTGGTGGAAATTTATTAGTAATAAAGACCAAAGCCCCAGGAGCTTTTCTACTTGAATCTGGTTTCTTTTTCATTTGTTTAATTATTTAAAAAGTTAGGTTGGAAAATGTTTGTGGAGCAGCTAATAATGTGACTTCAGAGAGGGACAGCTTTGGCACATCCTACTCGTTAGCTCTGGAGGCCACTTGAAGTTGGACTTTCCTCATCTCGTTGCTGTCTCGTAATTTGCCGTCTTTGTGGCTCTGCTGTTTTGCTTTCTGATTCCTCCCTGCCTCCCCGCCTCAAGTCGCACAGTCAACTTACACAAAAGACTGAACGTTTAAAGTAGAAAGGGAATCTAGAAAGAGGATTTTTGTGTTTCAGAGCCCGGGGTGTCTGTGTATTCATGGGGCTGGGTGCCACCATATGTACCCTGGTACCCTACACAACACAAGCACTGGGGTAATTTATAACAGGTCAGCACACGGAATACAGAAGGTCAAACTGAGGCCCACTGTGTGGCTACGTCATCAAAAGGCTCTTTGGCTCAAAGGTGGGAAAGTGCTTCTCAGTCCTGAGATCCATCATGGTACAAGTGCTCACGCACACCAACACCACAGGTTGGCTCAGTTGCCCTGCACTTCCGATGAAATGGGAAGAAGGCACAACCAGGTAGCCTTTGTCAATGACTGCCTCGCCGAAGGGAAGGTCAGCTAGTCGGGGTAGTTATATAGACTTTCTACTTCCTCTTTGGAAACTGCATTTGACACAGATGAAGAGAGTTATAATCATTTCCATTCTAATTTTTGTTATTTTGAACATTTACAGTTTTCTAATAAAATTTCTGATTTGTAAATGATAAAGCAATATATGCCTATTATCAAGAATTTGGGAAAAAATTAAACAGAAAAGAAGAAAGATTGAGAAGATACATTATCTATAGTTACATCATTCAGGTAATAAATGGTAATATTTGGTCCAGACCCTTCTAGTCTTAAAAGACACTTTTTTTTTTAGTTGGGATTAGTATATATAATCAGTTTCGGTCCTAGTTTTCTTTTGCATTTAACATTATTTCTTGAGCATTCTCCCGTGTCATTAAGTAGTCTTTGAAAATGGGATTTTTATCAACTGCATAAATTCTGTTGTATGACTTAATATGATTCACATACCCATCTTGCTAATGTTGAACATTTGGGTTATTCTACCCTGTAGTTATCACAACGAATTCTGTAATGTACACTGCCTTACAGCTGTCTTTGTCCACAACTCTATTATTGGAGGGAAAGATTTTTCAAATGGAGTGAGTCAAAGCCTATTAACATTTTGATAATTCTTAGTATCTATTTTCAATTGGTTTTCTAAAAGCATTGTACCAGTTTATATCCTCATGGCTTTGCTTGCTGGTACCCATCAAGCCAAATCTTTGCCACACTGATTTTTTTCTAAATCTTATCTATTGGATATATATCTACATTGACATTAAATGATATCTCATGGATGTTGATTTGTATATCCTTGATAACTAGCTATTTTTAACAAGCTTCATTGAGGTATACTTTACATACCATAAAATCACCCATTTTAAGTACACAATTCAAAGGTTTTTAGTAAATGTATAGAGTTGTATAACCATCGCCAACCTTAGAACTATCTTAGGACATTATAATTGTAGGATGGTTCCTACTATGCCCCTATTTGTAGTCAATTCTCTCTCCCCTATTCCCCCTGGTCAAATACTGGTCTGCTTTCTGTCTTTCTGGGCATTTCAAAAAAGTAGAATAATATATAATATTTTGTGCGTGCCTTTTTTTCACTTAGCATAATTTTTTTGAGATTTATCCATGTTTCAGCATATTGTAATCGCTTGTATTCATGTTTAATTCATTTTTTATTGCTGAATAGTATTCTTTGGCTAGATATATTGCCTTTTGCTTATTTCTTCAACAGGTGATAGACATTTAGACCGTTTTAGGGGCCATTAGGAATAACACATCATGAATAACAGCAGCATAATATGTTACGTTTATAATGTAAGTCTTTGTGTTTTCATTTCTCTGTTGATTCCCAGCAGCGGACTTGCTGAGTCCTCTAGTTTTTAAAATGTCCATCAACTGGTGAATGAATAAACAAAATTTATTAGATTTCAAACTTCACTTATTTTCCTGAATGGTTTCTATAACAGAAAAACCATATCTTTTCCGATATTTTGAAGAATTCTTTAGTAAGTCACCTGGACCTGGAGAGTTTTTGAAAGGAGATTTTTAATGACTTTGTCAATTCCTTCTCAAGGTGTTTGGTCTTTTCATACACATAACCTATTTACCAACCTTAGCAACTTCCCTCAGAAAACATCCATTTCATCAAAATGTTCAAAGTATGAGCGCAGACTATAAATGTGTTGCATTTAAATCTCCTCTGTAATATGTTTATATTTCTTTTCTCAGTTCTAATATTATTTATTTATATTTCTTCTTTCCCTGGGTGCCATTGATGAAAATATTTCCCATTTTTTTAGCCTTTACAAAAAATTTAAAACACTTGGATTTATACATTTACTTTGTTTTCTAATTCATAAATTGCTGTATTTATATTTTTTGTCTTTTTATTTCTGCTTAGCTGGATTTATTTTATTCTTCTATTGCTTATTTTTTAGTCTTATGCTTTAGTCATATGTGTATTCGTTTTCATTATATCTGGTTTAATAATGAGAGCATATGGGACCCTCAACCTACCTCTTTGTACTCATTCAGCTACATTCCATGAATGCTCATATAAAACATTCTGATTTTTAATACTTTCTCAATGGTTTGTGATTATAGTTTTGATTTTCTTTTTGATGCAATCATAATTTTTCTTTAAAAATTTCCAAGTGGTTGAGAGTTTTTTCATTTTTGTTTATATAATTTTTGTTTATAATTTTTTTCTAGTTTTGTTGCATTTTGGAGAAAAGTTTTCCTTGTGGCTTTATATAATATTGTTTTGCTCAGAGTTTCAAATTACTGGTCAAGAAAGGTTTATTCTTTGTTGCTAGAGAACAAAATTCAATATTTGCCTGCTAATTAACTTTATTATAGTATTTCAAACATTTTCCCCCCCTCACTTGACTGAAAGTCTGGTTTTTCTGTTGAGTTCTCCTTTTGCTTCTGTCAAATTTTTGTTTTTTATATTTAATACTGTGCTTTTATCACATGGCTTTTATCACATGCAAAATTGTATTATCTTCATCAGCACTGCACCTCTTATCAACATAAAATGGCTTTTGTTCCAAGTATTGCTTTATGAGGAATTTCATTTTGTCTTATTACTGCCACTCCGCTTTTCTTTTTATTTGCATTTTCTTGAAAAATATTTGCCCACCATTTTATTGTTTTAACCACTTAGCATTAATTTTAGCATTTATTGGTATTTTTCCTGATTTCCAAGTGAATTCATGTTCATTGCAGAAATTCTGGAAACCATAGAAAATCACACACATACAAAGTCATCCATTACCCAATACACGGGCTTTTCTCCTCTTCCCCTGCCCAACTTTTAAAATTTTCTTTGGTATGTTCAAAGAAGCTGGAAGAACCTTACACAGGGTCCTGCAGGTCACAGATCATTTACAGACCATAACGGAGAGGGACAAAGTTGTCAAGAAACCAGGTCTTGTTTCTGTTTCATTTCTTGAATCCAAAACAGCAAATCACACTCCTCTGCTGTCTACTGTGAGGGCACAGAAATGAAGCAGTTAGATGGCCAGGGATTCAAAGCCAGAATGACTTCAATCTGCAGCGGCCAGGGGAGGAAGCCCAGGTAACCCCCTCGAGTCAGGAGTTTAGAGAAGGTGATTCTAGAAGCTGCCACTAAAAAACAAAACCCCAGCTTCAGCAAGGACCTGGGGTGTGTGTCTGTGTGGGATGTGAGTGTGTGTGGTTGGTGGTGGCGTGTGTGTGCGCAGAGGGGTGAGCCAAGAGGTCACAGCAGTAGAGAGAGCTTGGCAGCGGCCCAGAGGTCCCACAGAGGGTAAGCAGATAGTCAACACAGCTGAGTCCATTTCCTTCCAGACATCTATGGAGGCTGGAGGAAAATGTTGGGTCTGAGAGGTGCCTCAAGTCATGCTCTGGTTGGAAAGTAAGGCCCAGAGCTTAAGCAAAAACGTGTGCTATGTCAAAGAATCTGAAAATAGGCTCACCCAGGAAAGGCTGACTGTATTCAACATGAAAGAAGAGAATACTAAGTGGCTACTTAATTACTACCATCAAATCCAAGAAGATTCTTAAAGAGAGTGCGCAATGATTTTCCATTTTCTCTAGGAGACAGAAAGGGCGAAATGAGATCACAACACAGTGGAAGGATCAAGGGGAGTTTCTTCCTTTCTTCCTTCCTTTCTTAAGAGGCAGGCTCAAGCCGGGCTCGGTGGCTCAGCCTGTAATCCCGCGCCTTTGGGAGGCTGAGGTGAGTGGATTGCCTGAGCCCGCGGGTTCGAGACCCGCCTGGGCAAGCGAGACCTCATCTCTACAATGAACCAAAAAATTAGCCAGGTGTGG
>CAUYQG010145269.1:0-54016 GCA_963574415.1 Tarsius wallacei | reverse complement strand
ATGTCTGTAATCCCAGCACTTTGGGAGGCCAAGGTGAGTGGATTGGTTGAGGCTGAAGGTTCAAGACCAGCTCGGGCAACTTGGCGAGACCTCATCTCTACAATAAATAAATATTATGGCTGGGTGCAGTGGCTCATGCCTATAATCCCAGCACTTTGGGAGACCGATGTGAGAGGAATGCCTGAGCCCGCGGGTTCAAGACCAGCCTGGGCAACTTGGCGAGACTTCATCTCTACAATAAAATAAAAAAATTAGCCGGGCATAGTGGTGCGTGCCTGTAGTTCCAGCGACTTGGAAGGCTGAGGTGGAAGGATAGCCTGAGTCCAAGAGGTCGAGGCTGTGATGGCCAGGAGCATGCCACTGCTCTCCAGCCTGGGTGACAGAGTGAGACTCCAACTCAAAAAAAAAAAAAAAAGCAAAAAAACCAAAAACTAGCCGGACATGGTAGTGCGTGACTGTAGTTCCGGCTACTTGGAAGACTGAGGTGGAAGGATGGCCGGAGGCCAGCAGGTTGACACTGGGGTGGCCATGAGTGTATCATTGCACTCCAGCCTGGATGATGAAGTGAGACTCCAAGTCAAAAATAATAATAATAATAATTAGAAGCTGAAAGAAAGAGAAGCAGCATAATTCAGAGAGAAAATAAAAGCAGGCAAAAATCTGAATGGTTTGGGCATGATGCACTGAAAAGGGTCGCTGGTAGATAAATGGCACATGGATTGAGAAGCAGCATTTCTGAATTTCTGGAGATGCTACAACCTCATCAACAAAGTGCTCCAGTGTCAACAGCCAGGTAGTGGTCTCTACTTTCATGTTCTATTGGCATCTCTAACACAATGCTATTAGTGGTGATGCTGGACACATGGCCAGGATTTGTGTGCTGTGGCTCTTTTGGAAAGAAAGATTTGGCCAGGATCCCTGAAACCTTAAATAGCTGCTGCTACAGCTACATTTTCCTGAAGAGCATAGCCAAAGCAGTGGATGCTCCAATTAAAATATTAGCCTCAGCACCTTTGTGTATTCTCTTACTCTGGTGAAAACAGCAAACCACACGAACGGCCATAATTCTCTTTCCATTTAGCCTTGTGTCCTTGCCAAGAAGTAGGGGGAATGACTTCCTTGGGTCCATTTCCTTAAGCGCACATTCATATATTGACTCTCTGGGTCATATCACTCAGCCTGTTAGATCAGTTCAGAGAGGCAAACTGAGGAAAGTGTTTAATTCAGGGTCCCTGGTATGACTCCTCCTGGTGGTATAGCCTGATATAGTGTTCCACCATGGTGTCAAGGCCAATTTCCTCAAGGGTGGGAATATGGGACATGAGCGCCAGAAAGGGGTTGTATCTCTGCATCTTAAAGTGTATGGCCTCAAAACTTATTTCCAACTAAACTCACCATTTTCTTTCGTTGTTTTCTTTTCTTTTCTTTTTTTTTTTTTGAGTTGGAATCTTACTACGTCGCCCAGGCTGGAGTACAGTGGCACGCTCACCACCACCCCAGCGATGACCTGCTGGGCTCTGGCAATCCTTCCGCCTCAGCCTTCCAAGCAGCCAGAACTACAGGTGCGTGCTACCATGCCCAGCTAATTTTTGATTTATTGTAGAGATGAGGGCTCGCCAAGTTGCAAGGGCTGGTCTCGAACCCATGGGCTCAGGCAATTCACTCGCCTTGGCCTCCCTAAGTGCTGAGATTACAGGGTGAGCCACCGAGCCCGGCCCTCAGAGTTTTCTTAATGGCATGATGTCATCCCAAGTTCATAGGCTCTAAATGCTGACATCTTTTTTGACCACTTACTCTTTTGTATTATTTAATCTCTTCCCTTGATGCTGATGAATTCTTAAGCCCAGCAAATACTACCTTTGTAGTGTATCTTCCATTGCCCTTGCCATGACTCTAATTCAGGCCATCATTACTATTCATCAGGACTATAGACCATTAACTAGTCTCCTTGTGTCTAATTTCTCTTTAAGCCACCTTATTTAAACTGATTAAATACACCAGCCTATGTAAACTGCCAAATAAGTTTTCTCAAACACACCTCTGATTATATATTTGGCTATTTAAAATCCTTTAAAGGGCCTGGCATGGTGGTTCACACCTGTAATTCCAACACTTTGGGAGGCTGAGGTAGGAGGATTGCTTGGAGTTTGAGACCAGCCTGAGAAACATAGCAAGATCCCCACCTCTAAAACAAAAATAAAAATAAAATCCCTTTAAGGATCTCCCAGCTCACACTAAGTTATCAGAGAGAAGGGCTGTGGATGCTGGAACCCAGGTGGGACCTGGACAGGTGAGTCCAGAGGCCACTGAGAATGGCTGCCCCATGGCCCTGGATAAAATTCCTTATCTGTCAGAGCTGGCAGAAAAGCAGACAGGCTTCTTGAGCCATGAACCCACTTCCATATGATGAGTATCAAGAAAGAGGAGTTAGAGAAATACTGTCCAGTTCTCCTTTCAAAGGAAACAAAACCCAGAAAATGGATTGAGTCCTGAATGAACAAGAAAAAGCCTGAGTGGGGTGAGCTAAGCTACGCAACTAGAGGAAATGAACAAAAGCTCTTTTCTAGTGGAAGGAATCTGTGTACATTCTAGGGTAAACACTCAGCAAGGAGATAATTCAGAAAATGGTTACAAAAGGAGTTAAGGAGGTAAAAGGTATAAAAACTGACTAAAGTCGACTTTGCTAAAGCAGACTAAAGTCTGCTTTTGTCTTAAAATTTTCTGTGTTCTTAAGTCTAATTGGTCAAGACTTCTTTTGAAAGATTGCAAGGGAACTTAATCTTTATATTGGGGATTTGGGGGCTCTTTAGTAAGCGACTCTGATTACACAGAATTACATATATTATGTGTGTGATCTGGACCATAGCTCCTTTTGGATTTAGCTGAGGATCTTACCCTCATTTCACTGAGGATTATGGATTAAAACTGAATGGCTTCTCAGTGGGGAAAGTTGGGTATTTTATCTACTGGGTCTTGAAGCCACTATTTGTGGCTATTTGTGGCCTGATGGATGAGATGCCTGAAATCAGAGTACGGATCCTAGAAGAGCACGGCCTTGCTATGTGATAAGTTACAAGGACACCTGCAGAAATGAATTTCTAATGACAATTCCCATTGGCTCAGTGACTTAATTCCAGCGGGAGTCCCACAAAACAGTGTTTATTTGATCCATACAATCCTGCAAATGACATCACCTGCATGGATTATGTTAACCATAAGTAATTCCGACTGGGAAATATAAATTACATGTGTCACTTCATTAAGCCACAATTTAAAACAAAAACAAAAACTAAACTTACTTTTAGACCACTCAGTCAATTTAGTCTTATATGACTAACAATGTACACTGGTTATCATTTACTTAGTCCACTTAGAGTGTTGGGTTTTTTAAAATAACAAATTTACTTTTTTTCCCTTCAATTTCTGTGTTCGAAGGAAAATTAAACTTTGAAAATAAAGAATCAGGTTAGAAGTTGTCTCAGATCAGGCCTCTCTAAGTTACACTGACAATATCTCTAATAGTGCTGTACTTGTTCTCCATTTCTTATGTCTTTATCTTTCTTATGAGACCACTTCTAAGATATTTTAAAAATGTATCTTTAAGCCTTTGATTGAATAAGAAAAGCAGCACAAATAGTCTTTAGATTAGAGCGGTTTCCCAATTAAGAAATGGATTAATTTGAATATCAGATGGCTTTTCCAAATGTTAATGATAAAATTCTTCTTCCTAGAGCTCTTAGGTCTGCTTCTACATCTTGCCCCGGATGTACTTTAGTTCCTTGTAGCATCAGGTGTCAGAAAGAAAAGTCTGACAGGGCATTTTAAATCTCTTTTACTCCCAACAGCAATTTGATGCTATTTCCATTGTTCCTGTTATGAAAATAAATGAGACAAGTCCCAGAAATTGATTTTTTTCTGCTTAAAATACATAGATTAATGGTCAGGATATTATTGCTGATCAGGAAAGGGAGTGGAAAGGAACAGGCACAGGAACTCAAAGGAAAGGAAAAGACCCGGTATCTTTTGTCTTTTGTTCTGAGATGGAAATAAACTGTCTCCAGTCCAGATAAGCCTCCTTTTGATCTTCCTCTTGGAAGACAGAGAGATAAACAACGGACTGTTTTACATTTACTTTTAAAATTCAAAGTGAAGTCCACACCAGACCAGTTATTGATGGGCACTATTTTGGTCAGAGAGGTACATGAGTGACCTTTTTGTTTTTATATCTATCTGTGGTTCTAGAATGCCCAAAATCCCCCACAGTAGTCAGGAAATGAACTCGATGATTAGAGTTTTGTTTTTCCTGATGGTGACCCTGTAGTTAAAATGGTTGGGCTGAAGAATCTAATTTATTATCATAATGTTAGGAGGAGCACATAGTCCTCTTTGCATTGCAGAAAAGGTCATGGGTATAGGAAATGGGATTTAGGATTTTCTGTGAAGTTTATTATTCATCCAGAAATAGTGCAGAGGCAGATATCTTCATCTTCGCCGTGTTGTGGATCAGAAGGAAATGTGATATGTCATACTTGGAAATTTGGGGGTTTTACTGCTACATAGCTCAAGGTTAGAACCTAGCTTAAACTTAAAAACAAGTTTTGATTGGCTTATTTATTTCTCACAGATAAATCAACCATGTCCAATGAGAGAGATTATTTTGAATGTAATACTTTTTTTTCTTGCACTGGAATTTGTATATTCAGGGATTTAAATATTGGCTCTGTTGTTGAACTTGGGCAAATTACTCAATTCCTCAAATTTTAAAAATAATCCCTATCTAGCTATCTTGTAGGGTTTGACTTATTTAAAGTTTAGAGTTAACATGGATAAAATATCTCAGAATATTGTTTGCTTTAAAGTAGAAACTCACTAAAGAACAGTTCTTCTTACTAATAAAAACCGCTACGAGTTAAGCGCCAAGGGACTTAGGTTTCAGTTCACGTTTGGGCCTTAGAACTTGTTCTATGGCTTTGGCCAAGTCTTAAGCCATGGAACCTCAATTTCTCCATCTGAAAAATAGCAGAGGTAGTCTAAATCAAAATTTTTTCTTTAAAAAAAAAAATCTAGCCGGGCTCGGTGGCTCAGCCTGTAATCCCGTGCCTTTGGGAGGCTGAGGTGAGTGGATTGCCTGAACCTGCGGGTTCGAGACCCGCCTGGGCAAGCGAGACCTCATCTCTACAATAAATCAAAAAATTAGCCGGGCGTGGTAGTGCGCGCCTGTAGATCGCCGGAGCCCAGCAGGTCAAGGCTGTGGTGGCCGGGAGCGGCCACTGCACTCCAGTCTGGGCGACAGAGTGAGACCCCAACTCAAAAAAAAAAAAAAATCTGTTGGTGCTATTGCCTTTCATTAATTTCTCAAAGAGGTTAACAACATAGAAGAATATTTCTTGTTTTGGGTCCTTTAAAGCTCTAAAAATCTGTGATTTATGAAATGAATCTGATTTCAAGTTCATTTAGCATAATAATTTTACTTTGTGCTAATTGTTATTAAGACCCTGCTATGCTAGAGAAAACTACTTATGCATACTAATATTTTCAGAGATAAAAGTTGTCATGACAGATGCTTTTTTACCTGTCCTTTATTATTTGAAAAGCCATATAGTTCTTGTATGACGAGAGAAATACAATAGAATATCTTACTTAAAGTGCAGTCACAGTCCCTGAGAAGTAAATTCATTGAGCAGCCTTTCACAGTAATAGGAAATGAATAAAAGTTTTCTGAATTGAGAGTAAGACGTTAAAAAGTGAAACAGAGTACTGTATGACTCTGGAAAGTTCTGGAAGTTGCGGTTTAAAAAAATACAACTCATTTTATGTTTATTCAGTATATTAATGCCACTGGACTTACTGGTTATTAGAAGATACTACGAGTAGCCATCTCAGAAATTGCTGAAGCAAGGGGAGAAAATAAATTGTTAAACTTAACAAAGATCTGGAAATTCTTCTATGTTGTCAGTGAAAAAAGTTGCTACTAAATTATTGTATCGCAATTAAGTGTCAAGGGTTTTTATTAAGAGCTAAGTAAACTTTCAGGAATGGTATGATTTATGCCATTTAGGCTGAACTGACCTAAATGTATTTTTATTCTCAACTTATATGGTTAAAAAAAGTTTTCTAATAGACGTGAAGTCTATAGGGACTAAAAGTTCACTGAGCTTTCACTGGGACTCTATGTTCTTTTAAAAGTGTTTACATACGGAAGAAAGCAGATTTCTATTTACAGTCCTAAGATATAACAGCTAGTCAAGGTCTTGTAGAGGGCACAGCTAGAATACTCTGAGTCTCAAAAGCCTCAGGGGAGGTCAGTGTTTCTAGATGATGCCCCAGGTGAGGGCTTACTGGGGAAGGAAGGGAGGACAGGTCTGGGCCAAAAGTGAATTCCAAATGAATCCTACTGCGGCAGGTATAGAATGCTTGTCCACGATAGAGCAGAGCCAGAATCAGTTCATGGGCTCAGAACTAAGTCTAAGAAGATCAGGAAGTCTACTTGCCATCAACCCCATTAAAAAGTTGATCATAAAAATAATCCCAAAAGAACAATAATTATGCTTCATTTGTATGGTGCTATTCTTTTGAGAATAATGCATCTTGTATAGGCATCATTTGGGGGCGGCTATTTTTAAAACTAATTTATAGGCTGGGCACAGTGGCGCACACCTATAATCCCAGCACTTTGGAGGTCAAGGCGAGAGGACTGCCTGAGTCCAGGGGTTTGAGACCAGCTTGGGCAACTTGGCAAGACCTCTTCTCTACAATAAATAAAAAAAATTAGCCGGGCATGGTGATGTGCCTATGGCTCCAGTTACTTGGAAGGCTGAGGCAGAAGGATTGCCTGAGCCCAGCATGTTGAGGCTGTGGTGGCTGTGAGCATGCCACCACACTGCAGCCTGGGCAATAAAGTAAGACTCAGACTCAGAAAAAGAAAAGAAAAGGAGCCTAATTTATAGAGTCGGAGGAGTTAAATTGGTAATTTTTTTTAAAGAGTTATGTCCTATCCTTGTTCCAGCGTTTATGCAAATATTTCAATCTCTCAGTCTCTGAATCTAGATTTGCATGGTTGATTCTATTTCAATATCAGAAAACAGAAGTTATATTTCTCAGTAGCTTAACTGATCTAACATGAGCTTTCTAAGTCCCATTTTAAAAGAAATGTAGAAATAACCAAAATCATTGCTAGGAAAACTTTCCAATAAGAGAAACCAAAGAAAGGAAGCCAACCATTATGTAGTACCTAGTATGTTTCAGACACACAGTGCTGGGATTTTTACACTTTGTAGCTCATTTATCCCTCACATTTGATCATTTCCTGTGAGGTAAGTAGTAGGATTTCAGTAAGTGTTATTAAATGAAGCCATTATACAAAACTTAGATCAGGGGTTGGAACATGGCAACCCTTCAATAAAGGTTAATCATTATTATAATTCCTTTTACAAATAATGCAATCTGGACTCAGTTTATTTTAGAGATTTTGGGATTTGAACTTGTCAGACTTCAGTTAGTCAAGAACTTGTACTATTTTTAACAAACTCCGAATCTAGATTTTCATGGTTGATTCTATTTCAATATCAGAAAACAGAAGTTATATTTCTCAGTAGCTTAACTGATCTAACATGAGCTTTCTAAGTCCCATATTAAAAGAAATGTAGAAATCAGCTTCCAGAACCTTCCAGAGACTGAGAGATTCGTTTTAACCTTAGATTACTCTCATCTCAAGTTCCTGGTTTCTCATTCATTTCTGCTGCTTCTCCAAATTCCTCAAATTGATGTTGCTGCGTCTCTGATTTCAGACCCTCAGTTGGTAACAAAAAAGTCATTAGGCTGTACAAAACGTTTTCTTTTCTCTACATGTTTAGTGATTATTGATCCTGCTGTTTTTTTCAACACAGGTTAGTATGAATGTTTTGAAATGTCTTGAACTCAGACAGAACATATATATTTTAAAAATCAACATCTTTTTGAAAGGGGTTTTATGGAATTGTCTTGAATACCTTGAAGTGAATAAACAATTGAGTCCTATTTTTAAAGTTCCCCATCAGAGTTTGCTTCTTGCAAACCAAAGGAGGAAAGTCAAGAGCTCATGAGGGATGGGAATTTAAACTCTCTGCATAGTCTTTGTTTTCAGACCCATCTGATTACTTAACTTTCCGTGCATCTACAGAAACCAAATAATGTATCTCTTTCATTCATAATTCTGCCTTTTTTTCAGCTACTAAATTAAGGATAAAACTACTTGGTTTATTGAATTTAAAGTACATATGAAACTACAGATTTGGAATGATTTGGGAATTAGAATGTATTTTTGGAACTTTTACTAATTTAGCTGGTCCATGTCTTTGCCAAATATTAAATCATAATTATATTCACATTTTCTACCTTAAATATATAGATATTTAAGTCTTTAAATGTTTAGATGTTTAAGTGTTAATTTTCAACTTTAAACCATCTACTCACTGCAGCCTACAACTCCTGGGCTCAAGCGATCCTTCTGTCTCAGCCTCCCAAGTAGTTAAGACTGTAGGCACATGCCACCACGCTTGGCTTATTTTTTATTGTTAACTTTTTTTAGTTTTGTTTGTTTTGTTTTGTTTTTCTTTATTTTAAAGGTGTGGGGTACAATTCAGGGTTAGGTATACAAATGTTCATTATGTAGGTACCCTTGTTGATGAGGTATGTCCCTCCCTCCCCTGGCAATTTCCCTCAATTGCCAATCTCACCCCACCACCTGTATTTGGTCTTGCTATATTGAAGCTAGGATTATAGGTGCAAGCCACCATGCCTGGACTAAGTGCTTTCACTTAGATTATTTAATTCTCATATGTGAGATAGGTATTATTCTTCTTCTTCTCATTTTGTAGTGGAGAAAGGACAGGCTCAGAGACAGAGTTAAGGAGAGCTAAAGTTAACCCACATTGAGAAAGTCATTGGATTGACACTGAGACTGAGATGGTTTCAACCAAAACAGTTAACTCACTTCACTGAGCACTCAGTACTTTCTGACTGATGTGGGTTTTCTGTGAGTCTCCTAGGCTACTCGCAGGACCCCACCGATCTTGTCTAACAACTGCCAGTGACCACACCTGCAGAGGTAACCAAGAAATGTTTGCAAGGGAACACAAGCAAACAAACTGTATTCTCTTGAGAGAAAATAAAATTCCTTAAGGTCAAAATTGTGTGGTAGAAGGAAGAAGGGCTTTTCTGTTTTTATTAAAGTTGTGAGAAACAAGCATCTTGCTAAAAGTTTAAAGACTTGTAATAAGAAGAAAACAATATGATGGAAAACCTCTAATTTGTGAAGAAAACCTATGTGTATCAATAAGCATGGGTGAGTGTTCAGGGTCTAAAAGTGGTGATCCCTTTGAACAAAAGGCTACATGAAAAAGAGTTATTGGTCATGGAGAGAGGGAAAGAGAGTCAGAAAAACAAGTCACAAAGACCATTCAGTAGCAGTTGGCTTTTTTTGGCGGGGGGGCTCTGGCTTCTTGCATTTTGCAACTAGTGCTCAAATAAGATACTTCTCCAATGGGGCACAATTATGTATGTATACAAACTGTGCTTATATGTTACTGGTAACACACACTTGCCTTGTTAACTGAATTATTTCTCTTTAAAGACAGAGTTTAGATTAGATTATATCGTCAAACTAGATAGAATCTTCTTTGAATTAAAAATAATACTTTTGAATAAAGAGAGTGGGCTTTTTTTTGAGTCAGGGTCTTACTCTGTTGCCAGGCTGGTGTGCAGTGGCATGATCACGGCTCACTGTGACCTTGACCTCCTGGGCTGAGGTGATCCTTCCATGTCATCCTCCAAAGTAGCAGGGACTGCAGGTGAATGCTACCATGCCTGTCTAATTATTTTGATTTTTTGTAAAGAAGAGGTCTCACTATGTTGCCTAGACTGGTCTTGAACTCTTGGACTCAAGTTGTCCTCTTGCCTCAGCCTCGCAAAGTACTGGGACTACAGGCATGAACCTTTGCACCCAGACAGGGAGTGGGCTTTTTCTGAATCATTATTTCTGATGAGTATTTCCTAAAACAAGTGGCCCAGTTATGGGCAAGGAGGATGACAGAGCCAGGGTTGTAGAACGAGGCCTAGCATAAGTATGTCAAGCTAAGACTGCTTGAAGCAGGTATATATTTACTTATTTAATCTATCTGCCAGAAAGATTTATGCAAAGCAAGAGTGCAAAAATGAATTCTTATTTGACCCATTAAAATCACTGACGCGCACCTTTATCGTGTATTCATGTATAGTGAGTATGTGATTTTAAGTGTAATATATATTTGTGTATATTTTAAAAATTAGATAAGATAACAAATTTACAAAGTAAAATGGGCCAGGCATGATTTCACAGTAGTAAAAAGTAGAACAGCTGGGCTCGGTGGCTCAGCCTGTAATCCAGCACTTTGGGAGGCTGAAGTGAGTGGATTGCCTGAGCCCGCGGGTTCGAGACCCACCTGGGCAACTTGGCGAGACCTCATTTCTACAATAAATCAAAAAATTAGCCGGGCATGGTAGCACGTGCCTGTAGTTCCAGCTACTTGGAAGGCTGAGGCGGAAGGATCGCCGGAGCCCAGCAGGTCGAGGCTGCCCAGCAGGTCGAGGCTGCGGTGGCCGGGAGCGGCCACTGCACTCCAGTCTGGGTGACAGAGTGAGACTCCAACTCAAAGAAAAAAAAAAAAGTAGAACAGAGGATACTAGGGACTGGGAAGGATAGGGAGAAGATGGAGATAGGAAGAGATCTGTTAAAGAATGCAAAACTACAGATAGCAGGAATATGTTCTAGTATTCCATACCACTCGTAGGATGACTATAGCTAACTATATTACATATATAATGTATATCATATAGCTTATATGTATATTTTATATTGTTTCAGATAGCTAGAAAGAGGATATTGAATAATCACAACACAAAGAAATGATATATGTTTGAGATGATGGATATGCTAATTACTCTGATCTGATCAGTATATATTGTATGCATCAAAACATTACTATGTATCCCATAAATATGTAAAATATAATTTTAAAAAAAGATACACTAGGCAATTGTAAGAAGACAGTCTGTATATGAGAGACATTGATAGAACTTAGGAAAAACATTAAATAGTGCATGAAAAATACCAAAAGTGGGGAAGAATTACTTCCTCAGCATATTAATGTGTATCTATAATGAAATATGTTTTAACCTGTTGTGCAAAATGTCAAACATATACAAGAATAGAAAAAATATGAATTTCCATTTGGCTATGACTCACCTTCAACAATAATTAAGTCATTGCCAATCTTGTTTTGTCCATATCTCACCTACTTCATCCCAACTTGAGTGGCTTATTGTGAAATAAACTCCATGTCATTTCATCAAAATATATTTCAGAACATATCTTGAAGAATTAAATTTAAGTTTTTTAAAAGTTAAGCCACAATCACACCTAAAAAAAGTGATCATGGTATCTTATAACATCTACCAAGTTTTAAAATTTCTTAGCTCTCTCATGATTTTTAAGTTTTATTTTATTTTATTCTTTTTCAGCTGGACTTTCACTCTGTCACCCAGACTGGAGTACAGTGGCACCATCATAGCTCAATGCAGTCTCGAATTCCTGAGTTCAAGTAATACTCCCTCCTCAGCCTCTTGAGTAGCTGGGATTACAGGAGCATGCCACTATGCCTGTCTACTTTTTTCAATTTTTATAGAACGAATTTTTTTCTCACTATACTGCTCAGGCTGGTTTCAAACTCCTGGCTTCAAGTAATCCCTCCATCCTCAGTCTCCTAAAGAGCTGGAATTACACATGTAAGCCACCATGTCCAGCTATTTAAAAAATTTTAATTGTTTTGTAGATGACTGTCAGAATGGAACAAAATATTTCTATGTGACAGTGATATATCAGCCATTGAGTCTACTGAGTTTGAGAGATTAGAGACTAAGTTTTGTTTTAGGGAAATTTTTTTTTTTGGTTACTTAGGTTGTGTGAAATTTTATAAAACATATTTCACCTTTTTTACTGTTCAATTTCTATATAAAAATTTGGATATTTGGATGATGTGTCATTAGTTTTCTTTATGTCATCTGCTTACTTTGAGAAATAATTTTTAAAAATTGTTTTCACAATTCCAGGAACTATAGCAAATGAAAAAGCACATTTATGCTATTTAAATATAACACCTCTCAGCAAACTGAGTGTATTGTTTATAGAATGTTGTAAGTGCTATAGTATCCAACCTTACTTCCTCAAATTCCTGCATAAGAGACATGGTAAAACACTTGAGTTTTAGAGGCTTACTAATATATACATTACAAAGCAATTATTCTCTCAAGTGGAATTTGAAGGGCATAATACATAGTGACAGCAAAGGCCGCAAATGAAATTGTGGTAATATAGGGCAAAAGAAGGCCAACATTTCTATTCATTTTGCTATTTTATATTTCAGATATTATTCTACTCATTAGTGTAACCAGGAAAAATTTTGATTCTTGGACTGAGAATCATGTAAAAACAAGTGCTATTTCTGGACAGAATGAAAAATGCAGACTCAGAGTGTAGCAACTCCAATTTAATATCTGTAGAATGGATTATTTAATTTTCATATCACCTTACAAGATATAATTTATAGTAGTGAGGTGAACTTATTTCTTCTCTAATTTCCTTTCTACTATTTGCTGGAAATTTGAGTTAGTCACCAAAATAAAATGGTCCCGACACTTAAGCTAATATTTCAGATAGTAGAAAATATTGAATATGATAGAATGGATACATTTGATTCTTATCTATTTTGGCAGATCTAATATATCTTGAATACATTTAAAACATTGCCAGTTTCAATAAAATGATTCTGAGTCAGTTGCATATCCACATAGAATAAAAAATTTGACCGTGACTTCACATCATAGATTTAAAAAAATAATTTCAATGGGTTGCAGATCTAGCTGTGAAAGGTAAATAATAAAGCTCTTAGAGAAAAAGTAGAATTTCTTCCTGTATTGGGAGTGGGCAGTCTTCACAGATAACCCAAAAGACTGTCCACAAAAGAACTAACCATAAAAGAAAAATGACAGGTGTCCTATATTAACTTCACTTCACCAAAAGACACCATTAAGAGAGTGGGAGACTACTTGGAAGGCTGAGGCGGAAGGATCACTGGAGCCCAGCAGGTCGAGGCTGCAGTGGCCGGGAGTGGCCACTGCACTCCAGTCTGGGCGACAGAGTGAGACTCCAACTCAAAAAAAAAAAAAAAAAAAGAGAGAGTGGGAGAAGATTTTTCACAATACATATAACTTATAAATGGCTTCCTATTTATATAAAGAACTCTTAAAAAACAGTAAGAAGGGCAGTCCCCCTTTGGGTCCCCTCCCACTGTGAGAGCTTTTCTGTCCTCTCAATAAATCCTGCTTTCTCAAAAAACAAACAAACAAACAAACAAAAACAATAAGAAAAAGACAGGTAATCTCTACACATCCCCCAGAATGGCCAAAATGAAACAGATGGAAAAGTTGGATGTGAAACTTGCATGGACTTCTTGTAGGAGTGCAGGCTTTTCCCTGTAATCCTAACACTTTGGGAGGCAGAGGAGAAAGCTCACTTGAAGCCAGGAGTTTGAGGCCACCCTGAACAACAGAGAAAGATCCCTGTGTATAAAAAAATATAAAAAATAAAATAAATTAAAAATGAGCCAGGCATGGTGGCAGGGTGCCTGTAGTCCCAGATATTTGGAAGGTGGAGGCAGAAGGATTGCTTGAGTTCAAGAGTTTGAGGTTGCAGTAAGCTTTGTTCATGCCACTGCACTCTAGCCCAGGTGACAAAGTAAGACCCTATTTCTTAAGAACAACAACAACAACAACAACAACAACACACTTCTAGTGGGAATATAAATTAGTACAGTTCAGAATACTACTTGGAAGTATCTATCCACTGTGATGTAGCAGTTCTACCAAATATATACCAAATAAAAATGTACCATCCAGAAATGTATGCATTTGTTCACCAAAACACAAATGCCCGTTGCAGCATTATTTGCAATAGCTGCAAATTGGAAATCATCCAAATGCACATCAACAGTAGAATGTATAAATAAATTGTAGTCTATCAATACAATAGAACACTGCAGAACAATGAAACCAGACATACTACAACTTCATACAACAGATGATGAATCTCATGACTACAGTGATGAGTGAGGGAAGCCAGACACAAAACAGCTTGACACAAAATAGTATGACTGTATTTATGTGAAAGCAGAATGAATCTTTATTGTTAGAAATCAGGAACCATGGGGGTGGGTATGGTAGTGACTTCCGTTTGGGAGCACAAGAGGGTCTTCTGCAAAGCCGATAATGTTTTATTTCTTAATGTGCCTTTTGGTTAAATAAGTATGTTCTTTTTAAAAAATTTTTATCCATCTGTACAATTATACATGCACTTTTCTGTATGTATATTATTCTTTTTAAAAAAGTTAACAAAAGTCAATTAGCATGAATGCTTGGTATGCCTCTCTGGTGGATGCCTTGGCATTGTCTAACTAAAGTTACAATAAGAACGACAAAACACTGCTCAAATAAATCAAGGATGATACAAACAAAAAAACATTCCATGTTCATGGATTAGAAGAATCCATATTGTCAAGATGTCCATCTTACCCAAGGCAATCTATAAATTCAATGCAATCCCTATCAAATTTCTAATATCATTTTTACAGACCTAGAAAAGACAATGCAGAAATTCATATGGAAGCAAAAAAGACCACGAATAGCTAAAGCAAGCCTCAGCAAAAGGAACAATGCTGGAGGCATCACATTTCCAGACTTTAAACTTTATTACAGGGCTACAGTAACCAAGATGGCTTTGTATTGGTACAGGGATAGGCACATAGACCAATGAAACAGAAGAATCCAGTAATAAAAACAGTCCCTCAACCAACTCATCTTTGACAAAGTCATCAATAACAAATATTGCAGAAAGGAAACCATATTTTAGCAAACAGTGCTGGGAAAACTGGCTAGCTGCATGTAGAAGAATGAAACTGGATATCTACCTTTCACCACATAAAAAAATTAACTCAAAATGGACCAAGGACTTAAATGTAAAGCCTTAAACTATAAGAATCTTAGAAGAAAACATAGGGAATATCCTCCTGGTCATTAGAGCAGGTGATAAATTCAAGTCCAAATCCTCAAAAGCAAATGCAACATAAGCTAATATTGACAGGTGAGACCTTATTGAACTGAAAAGTTTTTGCACA
Source organism: Tarsius wallacei (assembly GCA_963574415.1). Taxonomy (NCBI): domain Eukaryota; kingdom Metazoa; phylum Chordata; class Mammalia; order Primates; family Tarsiidae; genus Tarsius; species Tarsius wallacei. The sequence continues at coordinate 38,774 of CAUYQG010145269.1, read as the reverse complement.
GCAAAAGAAACCACCAAGAGACAAGATGCAAGCTATGCCTCTGACAAAGGCCTAACATCCAGGATCTACAAGGATCTATAAGGAACTCAAATGAATAGAAAGGAAAAATATATATACATAACAACCCCAATAAAAAGTGGGCAAAGGACATGAACAGACACTTTTCAAAGGATGCCATACAAGCAGCTAACAAACACATGAAAAAATGCTCAGCCTCACTAATCATCAGATAAATGCACATCAAAACTACAGTGTAAGGATGGTTATCATTAATAAGTAAAAAAACAACAGGGGTTCGTGCAGCTGCAGAGAAAGGGGGACATTTCTATATTGTTGGAGGGAATGTAAGCTAGTTCAGTTTCTGTGGAAAGCAGTGTGGTGGTTTCTCAAAGAACAAAAATTGAGCTTCCATATGATCCAGCAATTCTTCTCTTGGGAATATGTCCAGAGAAACATAAATCGCTCTACCAAAAAGACACGTGCACACACGTTTATGGCAGCACTATTTGCAATAGAACAAACAAGGACTCAACCCAGATGCCCATCAAAAGTGAACTAGATAAAGAAAATATATACAAGATGGACTATTATGCAGCCATAAAAAAGAACAAAATCATGGCCTTCATAGCAACTTGGATGCAGAGAACATCATACTAAGTGAACCATCACAGAATAAAAGAACTCAATACCGCATGTTCTCAATCATAACCGGGCCCTGATCTCTGGTCACACTAGCACAAGGGTGGGATTGGCAGATGCTGGACACTGCTTGGGTGGGGGTGGGGGGCTGGAAGGGAGGAGGGGTGAGGACACAGGGCAATACATTGGGTACCTGGTCCATTATCAGGGAGATAGGGCCAGCTAGAAACCCAAACTTTACCTGCATGCAACCTACTTTTGTAGTAAATCCCCACTTGTTACCCCACAATTCTAAAATAAAAGACAATTAAAAACTAAAAAATAAAGAGCAAATAAAATTTAAAAAATCAATTTGTACAGATACATTCACTTTTCTGTTATGTATATTATTATTTAATAAAAAGCTAACAAAAAGTCAGTTACTTAGCATGCATGCTTGGTATGCCTCTTTGGTTTGATCCTCTTTAAAAAATCAACATATCACTGGGTTTGTGACAGTAAGAATTGCTGCGTATCACTGGTAGCCCTAGATGTGAGCCTTGCTCATGTAGTGAATTCAATATACTTTATTAGTAATCCAGGTATTTATCAAAGGCAGACTGTGTTGACAGACTTTTTTTTTTTTTACTCCCTTAATTCATTTCAAGGTTCTTGCTAAAAGGCAGCAGACCTATTGTCTTTTGTCCAGTCAAATTAATTACTCTGTGCTCTGCTTTCTTTGTGCTTCTGTTAAAGCAATTACTTCATTACTTAAGAAGTTGTGTTAATTGTGTATGTATCTCTCTTACCCACTAGATTGTTAGCCACCTGAAGGAAAGCACATTTTTGGTCAGAGAACAGCAGGTTAAACATACATAACAGATATGAAACAAATAAATGTTAGTTGTACTAATGTTAATACTCTAAATTCATAGCTTTCTTAAGCCAGGCATTGATAAAAATCAAATTTAAATGTAATCTTCAGATATGTTGTATTGTATAGTTAAAAATAAGATTCATAACAAAACTTCAGAAAAATACATGTCACTTAAACACACAAGGCACTACTGATTCCTTAATAACTGTGCTAGAGGGAAGAAGGTGAAAAGAGTTTGTGTTTCGTATACTGGTTGTGTTCCTGATGTTACACTTAAGAAATGCACAAACCAACCACAAAATCAATCAATAAATTGCATAAAGGACTCCTACTAACAATGACATTTGCTTTGTGCATAAACAGAATATGCATTTTATTGACAGAATCATGTCTTCAAGTTATGACTTATTTATAAATGTCAGAATCCATTGATGCTGGGGGTGGGCAGTAGATCTCGACAAATTTGTAGATAGAGGGCTCAGAATAAAAATAAATTTTCTTCCTCATAGAAAATGCTTCTCAATTGCTTTGTCAGTTCCTTATCTGGCAAGGAAGATCATGCACTCTTCTGGCAAGAATAGAGAGTTATAAACAGCTTTAGAATATATAAGAGATGAATCATGTAAATTAAAGATAAGGAATTGGCCTATAAAAGGTTTTAGCACAATGCACTTAAAGTCAGCACTTTCTTGAAGTTTTTCACTCATTCTTCAAATGACGTTAAAAAGTATTTATATAAGGATCTATCTATCCACTCGTCACTGACCCATAGACCCAACCATCCACTGATCCATCTATCAATCCATTAATTTATCCATCCATCCATCCATCCATCCATCCATCCATCCATTTTTATTACAAATAATGACATCGTTAAGAGGAAAGTCCACTTAATTATTTTGGATAAAAAGAATCAAAAGAAGCATACTTATCATCTTTAACTGACAATTCTTACTTTTCCCTTCCTTCTTTCGCACAATCTCTCCCTAGAGAATTCTTTAATGATAATGATCATCAGATTCAAGGGTTTAAACTGTAAAATGTAAAGGAAAGAAAACACTTTGCTTAATTTTACAGAGGAAACATAATTAAATTAAATTTGAAAGCCGGGCTCAGTGGCTCAGCCTGTATTCCCTCGCTTGGGGAGGCTGAGGTGAGTGGATTGCCTGACCCCGCAGGTTCGAGACCCACCTGGGCAACTTGGCAAGACCTCATCTCTACAATAAATCAAAAATTAGCCGGGCGTGGTAGCATGCGCCTGTAGTTCCAGCTACTTGGAAGGCTGAGGCAGAAGGTTCGCCTGAGCCCAGCAGGTCAAGGCTGCGGTGGCTGGGAGCGGCCACTGCACTCCAGTCTGGGTAAGAGTGAGACTCCAACTCAAAAAAATAAAAATAAAAAATTCTTCTTCAGTGATATTAACAAACTAAATAATTGCTTTGCTGTTTTCCAATGTGCACTAATATAGGCCTGCCTGTAAATATTTTATGTGACTTTCAGAATTTGAATTGAAGTTACTTTGATTTTTCAAGGCTTTCCTTTTGGTAGCCATAGTATGAGTTCTATAATGGGGGTCTCAAGAATTTCCACAAAGGTGTACTATTAGATTTGTTTTTAAACTTGTGGGGTCTCACTTTAAAATGGTAAATACAATTTCCCTCCTACAGAAATGTCATGACCCAAGGGTCATGACACCATGGAGACGTCTAGAGAAGATTAACTATTATAATTATAAACTCCAAACTAAGCACTTGTAGGGACCATTGTATAGTAGACCATAAGTAGAAAGAACACAATTTTGGCAATAACTTTCATTGAGAAGTATCAAGTCTAATTTAAGAGGTTCCTAAAGTGTGTCTTGTAAGACTAGTTACTAAATCAACTTAATCACATAGAAATCCTGTAACTACTTCATTCACTGTACAATTCATCTCAGTCCTTAATATTCGTTGCACAACTCATCCTTAAGTCATCTCAGGTCTGTATTGTCTTATATTGACCAATTTCTCAATAAGAATTCAAGTAAATCAAACCAAAGCAATCCTATGAAATGAATTTTCTAAAAATGGAACATCTCTGCACTTAAACATAGAAAATATAAAGTTGTCCCAAGTGGGTAACAGGCATAAAATATAGATAAGAATTAATTTTTATCTTCTCATTCAGAAATTATATTTTTTATTCATTGATTTTACAATGTAGCACCTGGCAGATAATGCTCCTTTTTTTTTTTTTTTTTTTTTTGCAGTTGAAGACATCAATTTTCAAATTTATCAGCAATAAGGTCCCATTTTAGCTCAAACATATACATATTTACCAATGTCTGGTATGGAACTTTCTAGTGGTGCAAATAATTAATGGGAACAAACAGGAAGTTTTAAAATGTAAGTTGTAAGTCAAAATGACTTTTTGTGAGGAAGGGAGCAGAGAGAGGGAAACACTTCAACATGATAATTGTCTGCTGTCTTCATCTCACTTTAACCACGTGCTTATTTGCCAGGTTGTTCTTAATCTCACTTATGCAGTCATCTAAGTACAAGCGAAGACTAAATCTCACTGCTTCTTGCTTGCTTTAGGGTTCCAGAAAATTGTCCCATCTCCTGGTTATCACATTTTCTCTTTCTCCTAAGTTATCACACCAGCACAAAAACCTTTTCTTGAATCCACTTCTGCTGCAGCTGTTTCAACTCATCTATTTGTTCCCTTTTACTGTGAAACATCTTTTTTTTATAGGATCAAATTTTATTTTATTTTATTTTAGAGTTGTGGGATACATGTGAGGACTTACTACATAAGTGAATTGCCTGCAGGTGAGGTTTGGGCTTCTAGCGGGCCCTCTCTTCCCAGGTGGTAGCTAGTGTGTTATGTGCCCCTTATCCCTCATTCTTCTCTCCCTGAGCATAAAGAAGAACAGATGCTAGAAACATCTTTAAAGTGTCATCTACACTCACTGTCTCCAATTCCAGTCCTTCCCATGTCTCTTGAATCCACTCCAGTTAGGCCTTAACTTCTGCCATGCCACCAAAACTGCTAATCTGGAGGTCATGACTGATTCTCCATTGTTGTCTGGATGTTGCCAGATCCAATAGTCAGCTCTTAGGTCTTTATCTCCCGACCTATTAGCATTATTTGATAAGTGAATCACTTTATTTTTTGTTTTTGTTTTTTTTTTGAGTTGGAGTCTCTATCTGTCACCCAGGCTGGAGTGCAATGGCACGCTGACGGCCAACGCAGCCTCTATCTACTGGGCTCAGGTGATCCTTCTGCCTCAGTCTTCCAAATAACTGGAACTACAGGCACGTGCCACCATATCTGGTTAACTTTTGATTTTTTGTAGAGATGAGGTCTCGCCAAGTTGCCCAGGCTGGTCTCGAATTCGTGGGCTCAGGCAATCCTCTCACCTCGGCCTCCCAAAGTGCTGGGATTATAGGTGTGAGCCACCATGCCCAGCCAAGTGAATCACTTTCAATGCCCCTTGAAAAATTTTGTTCGCTTGAATTCCTGAGCATGACACTCTCCTAGTTACCTCATCTATATGCTAATAGCTCCCAAATTTATATCTCTCAACTTTTCCCCTGAATTCCAGATCTATTTACTCAACTGCATGTATACTTTGATGTCTAATAAGTGCTTAAAACTTAATTATTGAGCCAATCATGAACTCCTGATTTCCTTGTCAAAACATGCTTCTTTCTCTGTGTTCTCCCTCTTGGTTCCTGACTTTTCTCACCTCACCCCCTCCCACCCAAATATTGTCTAATCATTCTTGCCTTCTTCCTTTCTCTCATGCTCTATACTCTAATTGTCAGCAAATCTTGCGACCTTCACAATATACCCACCACCTTCGCAATAAACCACCTCTACTGCTATCAACCAGGTCCAAGACAATATCATCTCGTGGATGATTCTAATAGCTTCTTAATTTCCTTGCTTCAATTCTTGTCCCTCTTGAATCTATTAGCAACGTAGTTTTCAGAGTGGTTCTATCAAAATTTAAATAACATCACTCTTTTGCTAATCTACCACTGCCTTTATATCTTACCCACAGTAAAAACCAAAGTCCTTACAATACCCTGCCAGGTGCTCCTTTCTGTCACCTCTCAGACTTTTTCTCCCACTACCCTTCCCTTGCTCTCTGTTGTTCCCATATTGGCTACCTTGATGTTTCTTAAAAGTGAACCTAAGAAAAGGGGGGGGGGGGGACTTGTAGTTGATTCTCACTCACTTCAAGGCCTTTGCACCTAGCTCTTGCCTCAAACAGCAACATGGCTGCCTCCTTACCCTTCACATCTTTACTTAATTGTCACTTTCTCAAGTGATCTTATTTCAAATGTCACCCACATTGCTTTTCTCTTCAGACCACCTCATCTCTGCTTTTCATTTGTTCCCATAGTACCTGTTACCTTCCAACATAATAAAATATACAGAATGTATACTTTTATTTCGTTTCTCTGTTGTTTGCCTCTCACCTGTAGAATGTGAGCTCTACCACCTCAGGCATTTTGTCTGTTTCAGTCATTGATGTGTTCCTGGAGTGTAAGACTAAGTGGCATGTGATAGATGTTCAATAAATATTTGTTGAATGAAGGAGTTATTTTAACCTCTCTGCTTCTGTTACTAGCCTGTAAGTCCCTTTGGGGAAGTGATCATGTTCAGAGTTTAGAGTGGTATTTAGCAAAGACTAGGTGGTCATTAATATTTGTCGATGGGGATTGTTGCAGAAAAACACACTCTGTGGTTTTTTGATGATGGCATCCCAAGATGGACAGAAGGATGACAGAGGACTATATAAATGATATAGAAGAGAGACAGAGAAAGACACCTAACCAGTAAATAAACATATTACAATTTTCATTATACATAGATAGAATTTGGGAAACAACTTGATGCTGGGGAGATCTTGAGTTTTAATGTCAAAGGGAAGGAATGAGGAAATTAATCAAAGTCATCTGGGAATTTTTGAGGCATTCCACATGACCATTTCTTCAGAGGAGCCACTTACATTTGTGGGATGTTTACTACATGTCTGATTTTGGGATGAAATTCCCAGTGGCTTTTTCTTTCTTTCTTTCTTTCTTTCTTTTTTGAGTCAGAGTCTCACTCTGTTGCCCAGGTTGGAGTGCAGTGGCATGATCACGGCTACCACACCCTCGACCTGCTAGGCTCAGGCGATCCTTCTGCCTCAGCCTTCCAAGTAGCTGGAACTACAGGTGCGTGCCATCGTGTCCGGCTTATTTTTTGATTTACTGTAGAGACGAGGTCTTACCAAGTTGCCCAGGCTGGTCTCAAACCCCTGGACTCAGGCAATTCTCTCTCCTTGGCCTCCCAAAGTACTGGGATCACAGGCGTGAGCCACCACACCTGGCCCCAGCGGCTTTTGACTAATATTCTCTTAGCTTCTCAACCCTCTAGTGTCAGCCTGAATACTTGTGTTTCTTTATATGGTGTCACTTTCTAATATATGAAGACAGTCATACACGTTAATAATAATTTTTTAATCTGGTTCTCCTTCCCTCTTCTACATTCTTCTGAATGGAAAAGTACTTGTAAAAATAGAATAGTTGCTTTGGGAGTTTAGGTTGCTATATGCAATCCAGAATAATTACTTTAAGTAGATCCATACGAGAGAGGTAGTTTTAAATGGCTAAACTAGCTTTTAAAATGTCTACTTTGGTAGTAAAAGCCTAACTAAAAGAAAAGTAATGACAAGCATGAAATTTGGACTAGTGGTTACCTTTGGGAGTTGAAGGGAGGGGCATTCTACAGTATTGGAAATGTTAAATTTCTTAAGCTGGATGGTGAATTACAAGGGTGTTCATTTTATTATTTTTATATATCTTATATTTCTATGAAATATTTTAAAACAAATGAACAAAAAAACACCAAGCTGTCCCTCTGGACCAAGCCTCTTAAACAATTAAAGATCTCTAATATAAATTAGACTTGGATTCACAAATTATTTCAATAGCAAAACAAAAAAATAATTTTCCATGATAAAATAACTAAGTATTTCAACTCTCTCTGCGGAAAGCTTTTAAGTAAAGGTCATTCAACAATAGAGGCTAAAATAGTCTCTTCCTGTTAAGGTTATATACAGATCCATTATGTTTGTTTGTTTAGAATCATTTGTTTTGAACTCTAAATATTCTCCTCCCAGAACCAACACAATTGGAATTCCAGTCAAGAAAGAAAAAGCTTATTGAACTCAAGGTGGTCTAGTGATGATACTCAGGCCCTAACCACTAACTGCAACACTAATTAAGCAAAATTGCCTTCAGATCCAAATTAGACATGCAATTAGCATGGAGGCAAAAGAAGATGGTATCTTGGCCCTGGTCTCCCACAAAGCCAGGCTTCAGCCAGGTAGGAGAGAGCCCTTGGCCTAAACAGACATGTTAGGAGGGTCCAATAGTAACATGATGCAGCTGCCTTTGTGACTAAATTTTTTGGAAGCCACTTTAAAAAACATAAAAAGAAACAAATAAAATTAATTGTACTAATATTTTTAAATTTAACCCAATATATTCCAAATGTCATGTCAGGAGGTAAGTGATTTAAAGATTAACAATATAGTTTATGTCATTTATCTCAAGGTCAGTGTTTGACATCTGTGTATATTTTATACTTCCTCCAAGGTGGCACTGGCCACATTTCTGGTTCTCGTGACTGTGGTCACCCTGTGGTTAGTGTGGGTTTGGAGATATCTATGTGATATCTCTGGTGCATGACTGCTGGGGTAAGCATAGATTGGGGTCACTGATTCTTTTTCCATTGCCACCACCCATTGCTGTTGAGGTTTTCTGTGCGCTCTGGTGTCAGTGCCACAGAATCAAGTCTGTCAGCAGAGAGTACTCTCTCTTTCTCTGTGAAACTTTTAGAGTTTTATAAGTCATATAACTTTTAGAGTTTGTAAAAAATTTTAGTGCTTGCTAAAACAATCAATTACATGGACAGGACAAGTCTCTTGAGTACCTTTGGGGAAAGCAGAAGTCATAAATGAGTAGCAAATAATAAATTTGGGATACACAAAAACTCACCTAAGATTTAGTTACATTTAGAGAACTGAGACTTAGCAGATCAGAAACTGGGGCTATGGGATCGGGAAAAGGTTCTAGATTACTGGTGGAGTGGAGGGAGAGGTGTGGGCCACTGAGGTGGGGGGAAGGATGCTATAGGGGAAAGAAACAGGCAGGTTAGAGTGATGCTAAAATAACTCAAAACTGAAGATGAAATCACAAGTGTGGGGAGAAGCTGAAGAAGTGTTCTTAGGCAACTGACTCCCCTTCCCCTTTCTCTTCACCAAGATTTACCCCTGAACAGTCATTGGCCTGGGGAAAATTTGGGAGAGGGATAAATGTTGTGCTAGCTTTACTCCTTCCCTTTGGGGAAGGATGTTGGGGATTATATGAAGATGGGAATAGAAAATGAGGCAGAACAGTAGAAATGGTTTGTTCTTGACAAGCTCCATGAGCAAACACAAAAGGTAGGTGACTGGCAGTAGAAAAGACAGTGGAATTCTGGAGGCTTCTTAGTAGCCATGTGACTTACAGGAAGGCAAAGATAAATTGAGGATTACTTGTATTGCTATTTAAACCCTTACTGACCGGAACAGTTAAGAGGAGAAGGTAAAGTATGTGCTTGGTAGGGTGGACCAAAGGCATTACTTTAGGATGTTATAAGAATTTGGTCACACATGGCTTCCGTGTTTAAGGCCAGATGAATCAGAATGCATAATGCACTTCTGTGTTCTTTAATTCTACAAAGCCTAAAAACTAATGGACAAACCACAGGACTGAAGGTCAAAAAGGATCCAGTCTTTGCTTATATTCAGCTTGTTTGTGACCTTGGCCATGCCATTTTCTTCCCTGGGCCTCAGTTTCTTCATCTGTAAAATGAAATATTTGGCAGTAATAACCTCATATTCCTTTCTGCCTTTAATGCTTATGATTTTGACTTATCCTCTCCTCTTTCCTATTAGAACTTTCTGCTGCAGGGCAGAAATAAGACTGGTCTTATTATTCCTGTATATCAGGGTGTATCTAGGTATTGTGAAACCTGAAGCCATGCAATTTTTGGTGCTGCTCTCTTTAAGAATAAGACAATAACATTTCTAACATAAAATTAGTTACAAAAGTGAGTACTGATTTAGAATGAGAAAAGAAATCACAGGAAAGTACCAGAGATCTGAAGATTCACATCTTTTTCTTCTGACATCTCTTCTGGCAATTTCGCAGAAATGCTTATACAGAAGCATTTCTTGCTTCCAAGCTGGCTTCTCTTCTCTACCCCTGGAACACTACAACTCCTGGCACTCATAGGGGTCCACCTAAGTCAGGGTCTCTGGATTGTAAGTTTCGCTGGTGTTACGGACAGAATTGTATCACCCAAAGTTCATATTTTGAGAACCAACTCTCCAGTAGTCAGAATGTAATCCAATTCGGAGATAAGATATGAAAAGAAGTGACTGAGTTAAAATGAAGTTCTTAATAAGAAGAGAACGGACACCAGGGGTGGGAGCACACACAGGGACAACCATGTAAAGCCAAAGCAGTGAGGAGGTGCTCATTGACAAGCAAAGCAAAGACTTCAGAGGAATCCAGTCCTGCTGGTACTTTGACTTTTGCCTTCAGCTTCTAGAACCATGAAGACATCAACTTCTGTTGTTTGAGCCACCCAGATTGTGGTATTATGTTATGGCAGCCTGAACAAACTAAGACAATGAACTAACTTCTTGATAAATTCTTCCTTGGCTCAATGACTTTGTTTTTCATGCCTCATCTCCTTGCCCTCCTAGTAGAGAGAACCCTTGAGCACAGAACATACTGACACCTATTGATTGTCATTCATTTGGCAAGTGAATCTGAATTTCCTTGTGCTAGCTATTATGTTATTATCCTGTAGTGTTACTTTGACTTTTCAAAAGATTATATCCTTTCTCCCTCAGTAGTTGAGTTTTTGGAGGACCATCAGGGACATCATCTTATATCAAACTGGAATGTTAGAAAAAAATTATTATTTTTTTTAGAGTTGGAATCTTACTCTGTTGCTCATGCTAGAGTGCAGTGGCATGAGCCTGGCTCGCTGCAGCCGTGACCTGGGCTTCAGAGGATCCTTCTGTCGCAGCCTCCTAAGCAGCTGGAAGCAGGTGTGTGCTAACACACCCAGCTAATTTTTTGACTTATTTTTCTTGTACAGACATGGTCTCACTATGCTGCCCTGACTGGTCTTGAACTCCTGGGCTCTAGTGATCCTCCTACCTCGGCCTCCCAAAGAGCTGGGATTACAGGCATGAGCCACCATGTCCAGTTCTCCCAAAATTATTAAATTATCTTTTTTGAGTTAGGGGAGAGGAGACCCATGTAGAATTGTGGATGATTAAAAAAAAATTTTAAAAGACTTAAAAGTGTTATTTCCAAAGAAGTAGGAATTATTAGGAATCTACCGTACTTACTAATAGCTTAGTGCTATATCTGTACTACACAGACATAAACAGCATAACAACAGTTAAGGCTGAAATTCCCTATTCCCTCCCACCACTTCCTACTAACTCAGTGGATCAGAAGCATTTACCTTTATTTCTGTTGTGGCAACCCAATCCTGGTTATTGCCTTCTGTTTTTCTACTGCTTCCACCAGCAACGGAAGTTCAAAAGAATATCTTCCAAAAAGCTTTGGCCAGAACCAAAGGAAGTGAGTACATTCAAGGGTAAAAGGATGATTCAACCTCTTCGAGTACTTAATTTTTGGTATCCCTTCTGAAATTGCTGAAAAGAATGCCAACAAATTGTAATTACCATGGCCCTCCCTGGAAGGTGGAAATCTGCCAGTACTCACTGGATTTCAACCAAGAATCCATTTCAAACAAGTCATCAAAGGAAATGAACATCTATTTTGGTCATTTTAAGGGAATATCGCACACCCCTAAAAAATCAGGCGTGCTTGATATATCTTTATCAGCATTTTAAATTCAGGCTTACATGTGCACTAAAAGTCACAGTAATTTATCAGAGAGTTGATGACAGAGAGTGGCTAGTGCTTGGTCTCAGAATAAGAGTCAACTTCTTAGTTCACAAAAATCTGCCTCAGCTACCCACAGGGACATAAGCACTTAATCTCCTAGAAAGAAAACATACCTGTGTTCAAAATATTTATCAAATGCCATATTTTTCCAGTGAACCAAGTTCCTCTAGGGGGTGGGGGAACATCCATCACCCTCCTCAGGAAAGTGAGAGGACTGCTTCTGCAATCAGAACAGCTTCCAAGGTCCTTGTGCCAATAACTGTGTGGAATGATTCAACATCAGCTTCAGGACTTCCTTGGGAGCTGAGTGGGCAGCTATGAATCATCCCCCGCCCTTGGCACACGTTGTTACTGATCTCCTTGGAATAGGATATGAAAATAATAGCTTGGGTTTTTTGTAAAGAATGCTTTTCCTGATGGCATCAGACAGTCCTGGAGTAAAAGCAGGCCCTGGTGAACTATGTATCCTAGCATTGGATATTCTCCAAAAATGTTTGCAAATGCTGTTTGGAGGCTGGGTCAACACACCTGATTTGGAAGGCTGCCATAGGCTGAGGCCAGCAGTGTTGGCAAAAACACAAGGACTGCATTCTGGGGATTTAGAAAAATAACAAAACTAATTTTTAACCTTTTCAAAGTCAGTTTGAAGGAGCACTGTAGTCCCAAATGATCCTATTTTGTTATGGGTAAGAAAACAAACCTAGGAAAACCAACCTCTCCTTAAAAAAAAAAAAATGCTATCCATACACTGAGGAAAATATTGAGCATGGATTTTCTCTTTGATATGGCTATTTTCTCATTTATTTGGCCCAAACTGATAGTACAGTATTTGATCACGTGGAACGAATAGCCAGAACCTAAAGGTCTTTCGGTTCTATCCCACATTTATCACCCATTTGGTGTGTAGCTTCAGAGTTGCATAGACATCCCGGAATACCCATTGAAGTTGACTAACGTATTTTGCCAGCAATTGGAGATGATAATCATTCTGTTGCAAGATCAAAAGCATATGAGCTGTCTCAATCAAACATTCCTACAGGTAGCAACAGCTGCAACGATGTTACTGAGCCTTCATATATATAAAAAATAGCTTCAGTCAATGGTGAAAGATCAAGTTGAACTGGGTGTGAATGCAGCTCTTTGCTACTTAGATCCATATGATATGAAGTATAGTTGATGGAAATGGGGATGCTTATAAGAATAAAGATTCAGAGAAAAGTTTGTAGTTTCTTTTGTGGTTGAAGTACTTCTGTGAAGAGGCAGAATTAAATTTGTTTAGGTTTGTGTGACGACAAAGTGTAAAATATGACCAATAGATAGAAATCACATGGGAACAGATTTCATACAACTCAGAGGATTATTTTCTAACGTAGCTCCTTAGAGACGATGCCAGGGTATCAAATAACACAGCTATCCCAGGAGTTCAAGAGGATACCATGTGGCAGGAACATCATGGCTGAACTATAGCAGTATCACCCTTCTCCTGGATTTCAAGGATCATTAAAACAAAAAATAAGGGGATCACTGTAGAAATACAAGCTACCACCTTCTAACTGTCCCAGTTAAGGATATTTGCATTTGCCATTGTCATTTATCATGTCCACCATTTAATAAAATAAAGAATATTATAAGTCAAGAAGAATGGAAAAGAAATAATATAAGAATGTAGAATTGTTCTTGAATAGTAACCAAATCCAGCTTTATAAAACATATGCCATTTATATAACTCAAAACACAATAACCAGTGCTGTACATTTTGTATTGATACACATACCCACACCCCCCCCCACAAATGTGAACTGGAAGAAGAAATATCAACTCATAAACACGGTTATCTCTGAATAGGGAAAGGATAATGGGACTGGAGTGCTGCTTAAAAGGGGCTTCAACTTGATCCACAACTTTGTTATTATTTTTTGAGTTGGAGTCTCACTCTGTCGCCCAAGCTGGAGTACAGTGGCATGCTCACAGCCACCGCAGCCTCGACCTGCTGGGCTCAAGGGATCCTTCCACCTCAGTCTTCCAAGTAGCTGAAGCTACAAGCACGTGCCACCATGCCCAGCTAATTTATTTATTTATTTGTTTATTGAAGAGATGAGGTCTTACCAAGCTGCCCAGGCTGGTCTCCCAATCCCTAGGCTCAGACAATCCTCTCACCTTGGCCTCCCAAAGTGCTGGGATCAGGCTTGAGCCACTGTGCCCAGCCCACAACTTTATTCTTTATGCAAAAACTGGTAACACAAATATTTTTAAATGTTCACATTTGTTAATTCTGGATGCAGGAAGCAAAAATGTTTTATTTTATTCTCTTGCATTTTTCTGTATTCAAAATAACTGTTCTCTCCTCTCAAACAAAGCAGAGCAAACCACTTAGATTTACTACATTACCATTATTTTTCTTATTTCAACATATCTCAATATAAACTCCATTTCCCATGACTGCAGATCCACAGGCCACCATTTGGGAGACAGAAGACTATTCATTTACCAACTATTTCTTATAGGCCTACTATGAGCCATGAATTATATTTATGCTTTCTTGAATCTTGTGATTTTGTGGTTATACGATTCTTAATTTTTAGCAGATATGTCTCTCACAGTTATTTTCAGATCTTATATTTCATCAGAAACTAGAAAAAAGCTCTTCTCCAGAGAAACTTTGATTATCTGTGCTGATTATCCTTTGGGGCTAAAAGAACATCCCTCATTTAAGTCATGAAGTCATGACATACAAGTGTTGTACACCTAATATGAAAGTATCTTTAAGGACGTCTGTGAAATAATTATAGCAATGGCTTGAGTGAGATAAAAATATTTCTAGTGATAGGGGTGCTTGGAAATGGAGGTATACTTGGGGCTTTAATTTGACTCCACTAATTCAGAGAAATTAAGATCTTCTGCAGTTTCTTTTTTTCTCTACTTTGTCTTTGTGTCTCCTTGAATGTGTGTTTATACAAAGCCAAGTTCTTGGTCAGTGATATGTATGCAGGAGTTGCTTTTCTGATGAATGAGTGGATGAGTATCTATAAAATATTTCAGTTCTTGTTTTTGTCTATTTCATACTTTTTGTCTAATCTTCCAACTAGTTTCCAACCTGGGGTCTGGGGACATCTAATGGAGTAAAGATAATAACATGTCATTGAATCATTTTCATTATTTCAGAAAGCTTCAAGAAACCTGATTTAAAATGTCCAATTTATTTTCTCTTGGCTAGAACCATATCAACATAGTTTGTCGATAGTAGCTTCCCGATGCTGATCAGATCCCCTAATTCATACCTGTTTAAGCCCTTGTTTTATTTTTGTAAGAAGAGCAGAAATTATTACTTAATAAATACATTTTTGAGCCAGGCTCAGTGGCTCAGCCTGTAATCCCGCGCTTTGGGAGGCCCCGGTGAGTGGATTGCCTGAGCCCGCGGGTTCCAGACCCGCCTGGGCAACTTAGCGAGACCTCATCTCTACAATAAATAAAAAAGTCAGCTGGGCGTGGTAGAGCATGCCTGTAATTCTAGCTACTCGGAAGGCTGAGACGGAAGGATCGCCGGAGCCCAGCAGGTCGAGGCTGCGGTGGCTGGGAGCGGCCACTGCACTCCAGTCTGGGCGACGGAGTGAGACTCCCAACTCAAAAAAAAAAAAAAAAAAAATTGTTTTGTGGCTAAAAATTTTCAGAATACAAGTGTTATGGAGGCAAATAAACAACAAAGGGGATATTGAGGGTAAAGAAAAATGTTGAGAACTATAAAAATCTGACTAATTTAATAAGTAGTAAAACTAATCTGATGGGACATCACGGACAGCCAAAAGATGCCTTACAGGAGAGGTAATGACAAGAACCTATTAGTTACTTCTTTTTGTTTGATCCTGGCTTTAGACTGATGATACATCTTTCTAAGAACAAAGAATAGCTTTCTTTTTTTTTTTTGAGTTGAGGTCTCACTCTGTCACCCAGTCTGGAGTGCAGTGGCACACTCACGGCCACCACAGCCTCAACCCGCTGGGCTCAGGTGATCCTCCTCCTCAGCCTTCTAAGCAGCTGGAATTACAGGTATGCGTCACCATGCCCAGCTAATTTTTTTTTTTTTTTATTTACTGTAGAGGTGAGGTCTCTCCAAGTTGGCCAGGCTGGTCTCGAACTCGGGCTCAGGCAATCCTCTCACCTCAGCCTCCCAAAGTGCTGGGATTATAGGCATGAGTCACCATGCCCGGCTAAGAATTTATTTCAATTAAAGTAAAAAGATGACCAGGCATGATGGCTCATGGCTATATTCCTAGCACTATAGGAAGCAGAGGTGAGAGAATTGTCTGAGCCCAGAGGTTCTAGACCAGCCTGAGCAACATGGCAAGACCTTGTCTCTACAATAAATCAAAAAAATTAGCCAAGCATTGGTGGTGTGTGCCTGTGGTTCCAGCTACTTGGAATGCTGAGGCAGAAGGATCGCCTGAGCTCAGTAGGTCAAAGCTATAGTAGCTGTGAGCATGCTACTATACTTCAGCCTGGGTGACAGAGTGAGAGTCTGAATAATAATATAAATAAATAAAGTAAAACTATTAAGATAATTCAAGATTGAAAAAATATTCTAGATCCTGAGTTCAGTCTTAGAAGAAACTGGCCATTGGGAGTATGATCTGGGCTAATAATTAATTTTAAAAATATTTGATAAGACAAAACGTGTTGGCAAAAGGACAAAGCAAAAGACGGTCATTTCCCAAATTAATATGAATAAGTCTCAATAGTTCTGCCATTTGTTTTAAATTGGTATCCTTTAGCAAAGGCAAAGTAGAGATGCTTAGCTGTTTTCAGATGTTCTCTCTCCCAGTTACAAAGAACTCTTGACCTTCTCCTTGTGTGGTTATAGTCAATATCTGGACAGTATCTCTGAGTGAAGGAAAGTTCATGTATCTTTCTGTGTTCTACACACTTTTTAATTCAAGCAAAGCAAATCAAAGTATCTTTTGAAAATGGTTATTCCTATATGAATTTAAATTTTCTTTCTTGATGGGTTGGCTTGGAGATTTCTAAGTTCATTGTTCTTTAAAATAGAAAATGTAGCTGATTTCTTTCTCATAAGCTATGCCTTTTGTAAACAACATATCATAAACAACCTCTAGTTGACCTTCAACCTACAGATAGAGTCACAACTTCTTGGCATGACATTTAGATCATTAAAACCAACCAAAATTGATACCTAATAGTGATTTACAGCTTATAATGGACTTCCACATATAATCTCATCTCAATTCACCTATCTTCAAGCATACGTTTTTTTTTTTTTTCTTCTTTTCTTTCCATAGCTCTGAATACACTGACCAGCAAATGTCTCCTCATTCTTTGGAACACTATTGTGACATCATTTCCCTTGGGAAGCTTTCCTTCCTGTTCCAAGAGCTTACACTTAGCCCTCCCTTCTCTGTATTCTATTGTGTTTTTATACACTTTTATTAAATAGTTCTTATTTTAAATACATTATTTTATATTAAAAAGTGTTGCTATTTTATGTTAAAAATATATTTTTATGACTCCCACATGAGATGGTGAGGGGAAGATGTTATTTCTATGTATTTATAGATGAACATGTAGAGTTTCGGAAATGAGTAAAACCAGAGTCAGTAAGTTTTAGAGCCTGAGCTAGGGGACTAGATCTTCTGTCTATAAGTCATGCCCTTTCTATTCCACAGTACGACTTTTCATAGCATGCCATAATGCTCAGTGTTACTAAATATTACAAGTATCCTCATTGTTCTAATAAATTAAAACACTTAATTCTGACAGCCTGCCTATATTGAATATTTGCAATATGCCAGGCAATGTTTTAAAAGATTTAGATGTATTAATTCATGTAATCTTCCTAACAACCCTATAAGTAGGATTATTATCCTTATTTTACAGGTATGAAAACTAAGATGCCAAATGGTTAAATAACTTGCTTGACGTTACCTACCTTAAGAGTGGCAGAAATGAGGTCTCTAACCAGGTGGTTTGGCTTCGAAACTCATAATTTTAAATACAAGTAGACTTAAACACTGATGTTTTCTCTTCTAAGTGAAGCTTTGGATGTGATTGCTGTCGTATAACATTGGTTTCAATCTTGATACTATGCATACCATGGAACTGAGGTTTGGCTCTGAATCTCCATTTATAACCTCAACTATAATTACAGAGCACAAAAGAGAAATGGAGTTGATTCAGATGACTGAATGCATTGGGTTTTGTGTGGATAGTTATTATGAAACAAGCAGGGTTTTATTTTTGGATTCCCCCTCCCCCTTCAAATAATAAAGCAAAGTGGCAATTGAGAACAAGAAAAAGAAAAAAAAAAGCCAACAACCTGTTTCTGATTTGTTTGGGACTCCATCCAAGATTCTGAGACTCATTCAGAGTTGCATTTTTCAGCATATTCAAAGCAGGCATTGGCTTTTGAAATAACTTTGAGATGAAAAAATAAAATTGTAAAATATGTTGTGTCAAACTGCTATTTGAAAGATCTTTCACAGGTAATAATAAAAATGAAACAAAAATATTCATTGCAGTTTACATTGAAAGACCACCTAGGTGTAAAAATCCAAATAAAAACAAAATAAAAGCATGAGTAATAACAAGTACAAGTATTTTATGCTATCTGGCATTAAATTAAGAATTTGTATTATTAAGAAAGTAAATTTAAGAAGACAATATTTAACAACTAAAACAACCATAATATAGCTACAAATGTGTCAAAGAAGAAAAGTTCCTAATATCTAATATATTAGAATAACGTTTACAGTCACTAGTCTAGTTATTTACATATGATTGTAGTTTAATGTTTAAGAAGAAAATGCAACTTAGTAAACTGAGACTTATGGAGTCTCCAAAATCTCCAGTGTATATTCTGGACCTTCTCATCTGTACTTCTACAATACTTAACTCCTCATCTGTGATAGCAACTCTAAAATGTATCTTAAAGGTCTGTATAAAGTTTAAATTTTTAATACGAGTTGTTTGTTTAATTTTTTGAATCAGGGTCTCATTTTGTTGTTCAGGATGGGAGTACAGTGGCATGATCGCTGTTCACTGAAGCCTCCAACTCCTGGGCTCAAGTGATCCTTCTGCCTCAGCCTCCAAAGTAACTGAGACTACAAGCATGCACTGCTACAACTGGGTAATTTTTAAAAAAATTGTTGTAGAGGAAGGGCTTGCTATGTTGCCTAGACTGGTCTCGAACTCCTGGGCTCAGGTGATCTTCCTGCCTTTGCCTCCCAAAGAGCTGAGATTACAGGTATGAGCTACCATGACCAGTTTTTATTTTGTTTTTAATTGTCATAATCATTCTACTATTGATGGGGTATGGTGTGATGTTTTGCGTAATGACCAAATCAGGGTGGTCACATCCATCACCTCAAACATGTGTCATTTCTTTGTGGTGAGCATTATATAAAGTTTTCACTTTTGGACATTTAGGCCAAATGACTTGGGTCTTATTCTCCAGACTTTTTTCTACTGTGTCTGAAGAATTTCTTAGCCTGCCATGTCCTTCATTTCTCTCTGGGTTTCCTCATCCTTTCCTTCTTTCCTTATTCATCATTCATTCAATCTATTTCATTTCCCACACTTTGACTTTACTCCTATCAAAAATGAAGACTCCCCCTTTGAACACATCTTATTTCTTATCTTTATCAAGGAAAGCTTGAGATTTTAGTCCTTCATGAAAACTGAATCATAAAAAAGTGGGATTCACCCTGCTTCTTCTGAACACTCACCTCACAAACTTTACCCCTCTTTGTCCTTTCTTAAACTTAAGATGGTGTTGACTTCATCACATTTAAGGTTGTGTTCATTTACATACTGTTCAATTACTCACTAGTTTCTGTTTTCCATTTTAGGTTGTAAGATACTGGAGAAAACCCAGCATCAAGTGGGTTTTCTATAATAATTACTGTAATTAATTTTCTTTAAAAATTTTATTTGTGGGCAACCCCCTCGGGTCCCCTCCCATTGTGGGAGCTTTCCTGTCCTCTTAATAAATCTTGTTTTCCCAAAAAAAAAAAAATTATTTGGATGATATCTTTTATTTTCAAACAAAACCTGGGCTAGGCTACTTAGCCAAAATAATGAATAAGTAATTTTAACAGAAAATTAGAAACAAAGAAAGGAAATAAGATGTGATATGAAGTGTCTAGATTTTTTTCTATGGGATTTGGAATTATGTTGGGAATGAATATTTCCAACCCTGGATGATTACCAAAAATAGAATGAAGATATAACTTTTTTGAATAAGAAAAAGTTGAAAAAAGCCCTAAACAATCCTGTCTAAATGATGACTCTATTGATACATCTGGAAAAAAGTGGCTTGATAGAGTGGATTGGGCTCCCAGCCTCTCTTCTTGCCAGTTTTACTCTAAGAATATCTTTCCCTCTGTCACTAGTGTACTTAGTTGTAAACACAGGCTCTTACTTTTTAAGGTAAATGTTCCTCAGGGTTACGAACAGAAGAGGAAATTCCTTCTAAAATAGCTTTGCGATAGGACTCCTGTCCCTTACATGAAATAAGCTTTTGGGAAACAAAACAGAATGGATGGGAAATAACATGATAAGAAAACAGCTCTCAAGTTTTGCGTTAATTTTAAATCATTTTCTTCACTGGAAGAGTTGCTAATGGTTTCTGCTGAGTCATTTCCCTACCACTGCTAGAAACCTGGAGGGAGACACCATTATTAATTGTGCACATAACTCCATAGCATCAGTAACTTCTTGGATCTTTGATGTGTTTTGGGTCAACAGAATCATTGTAGCACTCCTATCATGGGAGGAACTTTGAAGAGAGTCTCGAGGCTTGGAGGAACAAAAATGCTCAGGGCAAAAAGACTTCTGTTAAGAAAAATGCTGCCATCAAGCCAGAGATATTTCCAGTCTTCACTGGGTCTAGTAAGCTCCCAGGATTAGGAAATCTGGGTCCATGGACGGATGAACTCTGCTAGGTATGATAAGACCTACGAGCTGAGTGGGTGGGAGGGGTAGAAAACAGAAAGGCTAGGTGCAGCACCAAACTGAAAAGAGTAGATACAAAGCTCATTCAGCTTCGGATATTTGCAGGTCAAGGTAATGAGAACCCCTAGCATAGGTGAAGGTTAAGTAAACTATTTCTCTTAGACTTTTAAAGTTAGCTTTAGTATCCTGTTAATAAGCATTGGTAAAGCTCAAATTCCAGGTTAAAAAAAAAAAACACAACAACCTTTTACCTAAAAATACATAAATAAATAATTATAGAGGTAGACAATTTCAGGGTAATTTCAACCCATTTCATACACACATACATACACATGCATATTTTATACATATATATTCAGACACACACACATACAGACTTAAGCAATAAAATATTTTATTGAGCTAAAGTCATGGCTATTTCATTTCATTATGAGTAGGATACTTTACAAATAAAACAAATCATTGGCAAATAAAATTCTGCAATTTAATGATCTGAAAACATAACATCTTTTTAAATAGTCGCTAGGTATTTTGCAGATTTCACCAATTACTTGTCACACTCTGGATGGAAATTATGAACCATTCCATTCATTTATTAACTCAGCCAGAGAACTGTTTTTAAGGATTTATGGGAATGCTTGTGGTCAAATTCCTTTGTTGCCTTTACATATGACTAAGTGGAGAGAACGCTTTTCAATCAGTTAATGGTACAAGCACCTGTCTTGCATTTTGCACTGTAACTATAACTATGACACTAATTGGCTTGCTTTTTAACACCTTCTTGATCATATTGCCTGAATTTGGCCAGTCTTGCAATGGGGCATTTTGTGATCATGTGTTAAAATGAAAGTATTATAGGCCAGATGGCATTATTGGGTGGTCACACTAGAAAAAAAAAAAAGTACCCAAAAACTACATTGCAAATTTTAATTTTAGGTAGGAAAATAGAGTTCACTTCAGTCATCAGTGCAGACTAATAAACATCATTTGCACCTTTAAGAATAACTAGTACTTACTCTAAGGCAGGGCTCCTGAAAATGGAGTCTAGTACCCCAGCAACGGGACAAAAGGGTCCACTGGTGAAAATACAATGAACTTCTATTTATATTTTATTTATTTATTTGACTTAAGGATAATAAAATTAAGCTTTGCAAATATTTAATTTATGTGGATTAATGCTGATTCCGACTTCATTCTACATGGCAGGTGTCACTTATAATGCTCAAGTCTGTAGGGGGACATTGTGAGTTCCATGGCTTGGATGGTTGGCTGAGTCTCTCTGAATCGTTCATTGCTTCATTGTTTACATAGGTTTCAGTTTATTTATGGATGAATATAAGTAAGTTTAAGAGAGCCTAAAGCTATATTATCTCTTTTGGAAAGAAATCTGAATAAATATAATGCTAATAAGTCCAGGCAAAGTGAAGAACAACAGAACATTGTTATTTCTCCCAGTCCTAATATGAACTGCTGATATGTTGACAGTTTAACCAGATTTGACAAAATGTCTTCCTTCACCTCTTCCTCATAAAATGATCAAGAATACTACTATAATATGGATATACTTTCATTCTTTTCCAAACTGAACCTTGTTCTAGAGGAAAACCTAGAGTTATTAGCTAAGAATAAAACAAAGTCTTCATCATTGTGAGAAACTTTAAATTTACTTTCTATAATTTCTCCCCTGATGTTTTGCTATGTAATACTCAATCTAATGTTTAGTGATATGTGTGTACAGGCCATACTTGAAAAATTTCACTGAATAGCTAATGACCTAAAGTTACAGCGAGGAAACAGATTCTTGCTTTGATGCAAACAGCTAAAAGAATTCTTGAAAATCAATATGATGTCAAGCTAAATCACATTCCCTTGCTTGTAAGCACTATTAGAAATGTAGAGTAAACACTGTAAAAGTTCTGAATAAGTTTTATAACAAATTACATAGTGTAAAAGTTTTGGAATATACAGTTAAATGAAAGCACAGATGTTTCTAATAGGTCTCAGCTTATAGTATTTGCTAAATTTTGTTTCAGTGATGGAATGTGAACTTCCTCCTTTCATTATGAGCCACTAAAGAAAAGGAAAAACAATGAGGTGATATTCTCAACAGTGAATGGCTGCTTTAATAAATATAATAGTTCATCAAAATAAACTGTCAATTTAACCACAGAAAGAATTGTAGGCTACATTTATGGAGATAACACTGCAAAAGTAATAAAGGAATTATTTTAGCAAAGAAACTAAAGCTAAAAGTGCACAAAATACTACAGGATGGTACTGATATTTCAACATTTTAATTAAAAATCCCCAAAATAGTAAAAATAGTGAATTCTTTACAATATTTGAAATGAGGTAGGGAATGACTACGAAAACAATTTGTTCCTTACAGAGGTTTGCTGGTTATCTCGTAGCAAAGAAATTGAACCTGAGATGACGTACTCATTTTTATTTTACAAAGACAAATAATTCAAATTTGCTGACACTTCTCTGATGACAAGCTGCTGTCACTATTATGCTACTGAGCATGTATTTAAAAAATGTCTAAATAATTTGTTTCTCCAAGATAAAGGTGACATTTAAACAATGAGTGAGCAAGTAACGGCATTATAAAACAAGTTGTGTTACATACAAAGCATTCTGAAAATATTTTGAGACTATGTACAAATTGCTGTGTGAATTTATTATTGAAAATGATGTGTATGTACCACCTATTAAAACTACATACACAAAAATTTAAAAAATCTGAATACAGTTTTCTAACCTGTTAAAATTTTTGACAAATGAATAGTTACTGTCATTATAAACATGCATATTCAAAATATAAAAATGCAATTTCCCACTTGTTTGCAAGATATCAAAGCAGAGATATTTATTTGTAAAATTTCAGTAAATTATTTGGATAATTGTGAAGTTGCATGCAAATTTTGCATCATGGCTTAGCAAAAAAGTTGTGTTTTATATATTTGGAGTTACATATCTTTTTCTACCTTGATGGCTTTTAAAACCAAGTATTGAAGTAAACTGAAATTTGAATCTGGGTGACATCTCTTATTTATTTATTTATTTTTGAGTTGGAGTTTCACTCCGTGGCCCAGGTTGGAGTGCAGTGACACGCTCACAGCCACCTCAGCCTTGACCTGCTGGACTCCGGCAATCCTTCTGCCTCAGCCTTCCAAGTAGCTGCAACTACAGGCGGGCGCTACCAAGCCTGGCTAATTTTTGATTTATTGCAGAGACAAGGTCTCGCCAAGTTGCCCAGGCTGTTCTCGAACCCGTGGGCTCAGGCAATTGCTTCACCTCGGCCTCCCAGAGTGCTGGAATTACAGGCTGAGCCACCAAGCCCGGTTGACATCTCTTATTAAGCCAAGATTTAAAAAGCAACTTGAAGCACAGTCTATCAGGTTTCTTTTTCTAAAAATTATTAATTACAACATCTATAGAGAAAGCAAAAAAGGTTTTTTTTTTTGGCACTACTGAAAAATAAAGTAAACTTAGTCTTAAAAATAGGCATTTTTCATGTTTGCTTTACACCATGAATAGTATAGTATTACATGAAAATCATTTATTGTAGTGGTTGAAGCAATTAGAACAATTTTATCCCCAGGGGAAATTTAGTAGTGCCCAGAGAGGTTTTTTTTTTTTTTTTTGACTGTCACAACTTGGGGAGGTACTGCTGGCATATGGTTGATAGAGCCCAGAGACACTACTAAACATTTACAGTGTGCAGTACAGTTCTCCAAGACAAATAATTATCTGCCCAAAATGTCAAAAGTACAGAGTTTGAAAATTATGCTTTAGAGATTATACTTGCACATGCGGTGCACATACACACCTATCGGTAATATATACGGTGTGTACTTCAAAACACTTTACTTGTGTATACTCAATTTAAAAAGTTTGGTAGGTTACGACTTCTGACAAGTTGAATTATCAGTTGAGATGCTGCTTGGTTCAAAGTACAAATTGTATTTATTTTAATTCACCATATTACTTTAATTCACCTCATTTTTATCTCTGTGAATTATAAAAAATGGTTGACAAAAAAAAAAAGGACTTCTTAGTGAAAATTTCTATATCTTTAGGACTGGTGTTTTGATTTGTGGCTTGTGTTTTAAAATACTAAAATGTTTAAAACAAAGTCAGGTTTTCATGAGGTTTTATATATATATTTGCATACAGAATTTAAGAAATTTAATATTAAAATATGCACATAAAATTGATTTCATGAAACTTATTCAAATGTTATTACTTATCAGTTTCTAGGATGGATTATATTTAGAAACCCAACTAAAGATTTTTGTCATTGGTCTCCTTGTGTCTATTTTGGCCAGTCTTCACAAGAACACTGTGATGAGAAACACAATTTTTAGTATTGTTCCATCATATTTTTTCCCAGTAGAAACTATTAACTCTTGAAAAAAAAGTAGCAGATTAGCAATTTTAGTTTTAAAGGCTGCTACAATTAGTCTTCCTCTTTGATGCAGGGTTTTTGTATTAAAAGTTCCTCTGATGTGATATTTTATCAGACTCTGTTTACTTTACAGAATGCTTAGAGTTTCAGATCAATCATGAGTCATAACTTTAAAATACTGATTTAAGGACTAGGTTGTAAAATTTAAAAGGCAAGTCTTAAGCCTGTAATCCCAGTACTTTGGGAGGCTGAGGTGAGAGGATTGCCTGAGTCTAGGGGTTCGAGATCATCCTGGGCAACTTGGTGAGCACTCATCTCTACAAAAAAAAAATAAAAAAAATAGCTGGACGTGGTGGCATGGGCCTGTGGATCCAGCTACTTGGAAGGCTGAGATGGAAGGATAGCCTGAGCCCAGCAGATCTAGGCTGTGGTGGCCATGAGCGCATGCCACTGCATTCCAGCATGGATGACAGAGTGAGACTCCGACTCAAAAAAAAAGGCAATGGACATTGAATGTGGATCAATGAAGATACACACATACACACGCTCCTTTTTCATAGTATGCCTAATATATATAAAGTGTATCTATCTTTATATATAGGTAGATATAGCTATAAAAGGTCAAAATCTCAATTTTTTGACAATTCATACGTTTTTTTTTCCTTTTCTAAAAATAAAATTTTATTGTGTATATTTAAGGTTTGCAACATGATATTATGGGATACATTTAGATAGTAAAGTGGTTATTCTAGTGAAGAAAGTTAACATTCAGTCATCTCACTGGTACTCATTTTTTTGTTTTGGTGTCAAGGACAGCTAAAATCTCATTTAGTACAAATCATGAATACAATACAATGTTACTGACTGTAGTCCTCATATTGTACATTAGCTCTCTAGACTTATTCATCCTAATATTTCACTTACTCATCCTAAATATTTGCTGCTTTGTCTTCTTTGACCTATATCAACTAGCATTTTATTCTTTATCTCTGTATATTTGACTTTTAAAAAAAAGATTCCACATATTCATCAACAAGGGTACCTGAATAATGAACATTTGTATACCTAACCCTGAATTATACCCCACATCTTTAAAATTAAAAACTAAAAAAATAAAGATTCCACATATAAGTGAGAATATTCCACACAGTATTTTTCTTTCTGTGTCTGGATTATTTAGCCTAATGTGTTCCAGGTTCATCTATTTGTGGCAAATGGCAATATTTCCTTTTTTAATTGAATAATATTTCATTTTATATCTATACCACAGTTTCTTTATCTGTTAGTCCATTAATGGTCCAGGCAATCTTAATGCCCACTATTGCATATAATTTTCCCCACAAAAAGTAGAGTTCTTCAGGAGAGCTACTGAATACTCACTACAAGTAGAGAACAATGAAGTCATGATAAGATATAGATGTTGGACAGTTGGCTAAGCTCACTCGCAGAATATAATTTTTACTCATCGGCCTCTGAAAGCAAAATCAAAGTTTCCCAAGATTGAATCAAGAAGAAATTGAAACTCTAACGAGCCAATAACAATCCAGGAAATTGACTCAGTCATAAAAAAACCTCCCCACCAAAAAAAAAAAAAGAAAAAAAAAATTCCCTGGGCCAGATGGCTTCCCAGTTCATTCTACGAGACATACAAAGAGGAGTTAATACCAATCTTATTCAAAATATTCCAGGCAATCAAGAATGATGGAATTCTTCCCAAATCATTTTATGAAGCTAACATCATACTGATACCCAAATCTGGCAAAGACCCAACAAGGAAAGAGAATTACAGGCCAATCTCCCTGATAAACATAGATGCAAAAATTCTCAACAAGCTTCTGGCAAATTGGATCCAACAACATATCTCAAGGATCATCCACCATGACCAGATGGGCTTCATTTCTGGAATGCAGGGCTGGTTTAATATTTGCAAGACCATAAACATAATTCGTACATTAACAGATGTAAAACCAAGAACCACATGATTATATCATTAGATGCAGAAGAGGCATTCAACAGAATCCAACACACTTTCCTGATAAAAACCCTTGAGCACCTAGGCATAGAAAGAACATTCCTCAAGACAGTAAGAGCCATCTATGATAAACCCATAGCCAACATTTTGCTCAATGGGCAGAATTTGGAAGCATTCCCACTAAGAACGGAAACAAGACAAGGATGCCCACTCTCACTCCTCCTGTTCAACATAGTGCTGGAAGTTCTAGCCAGAGCAATCAGGCAAGAGAAGGAAATCAGGGGTATCCAAATAGAAAAAGAGGAAGTTAAGCTATCCTTTTGTTGTTGTTGTTGTTGTTAAGTTGGAGTCTCACTCTGTCGCCCAGGCTGGAGGGCAGTAACATGCTCACAGCCACCGCAGCCTAGACCTGCTGGGCTCAGGTGATCCTTCCTCTTCAGCCTTCTGAGTAGCTGGAACTACAGGCACATGCCACCACACCCAGCTATTTTGATTCAATGTAGAGATGAGGCCTTGCCAAGTTGCCCAAACTATCCTTCTTTGAGGACAATATGATTCTATACCTTGAAAATTCAAGGGTGTTTGTCAAAAGCCTCCTTGCACTGATAAATGACTTTGCCAAATAAAAAAGCACAATCCCATTCAAAATAGCCACAAAAAAATGAAATACCTTAGCAGTCACCTAACTACAGAAGTGAAAGACCTTTACAATCAGTACTATAAAACACTGCTCAAAGAAATCAAGGATGACACAAACAAATGGAAAAACATTCCTTGCTCACAGATTGGAAGAATCAATATTGTCAAGATATGCATTCCACCCAAGGCAATCTACAGATTCGATGCAGTACCCATCAGATTATCAACATTATTTTTCTCAGACCTGAAAACAACAATACAGAAATTCATATGGAAACAAAAAGAGCATGAATAGCCAAAACAATCCTCAGCAAAAGGAACAAAGCAGGAGGTATCACTCTTCCAAACTTTAAACTTTATACTACAAGGCTACAGGAACTAAAACAGCCTGGTATTGGTACAAGAATAGGCACAGAGACCAATGGAACAGGACAGAGATTCCAGAAGCTAAAACATGGTCTCTTAACCAACTCATTTTTGACAAGCCACCAATAACAGTCACTGGGGAAAGGAGATCACATTTAGTAAATGGTGCTGGGAAAACTGACTGACCACATGCAGAAGAATGAAACTGGTCCCCTACCTATCACCGTATACAAACATCAACTCAAAATGAATCAAAGACCCAAACATAAACCTTCAAACTATAAGAATCCTAGAAGAAACATAGTAAACACCCTTATGCACAATGATTTCTTGACCAAGTCCTCAAAAGCAAATGCCATAAAAGCTAAGATAGATAAGTGGGACTTCACCAAACCAAAAAGCTTTTGCAAGCAAAATAAACCATCAAGAGGATAAAGAGACAACCCAGAGAATGGGAGAAAATATTTGCAAATTATACATTTGACAAAGGCCTAACATCCAGGATCTACAAGAAACTCAAACAAAGTGAAAGGAAAAAGGCAACCACATTATAAAGAGGACAGAGGTCATGAACACACATTTTTCAAAAGAAGACATACAAGCCGTCAACAGACACATGAAAAAGTGCTCACCCTCACTAATCATCAGAGAAATGCAAATCAAAACTACAATGAGATACCACCTAACTCTGGCTATCATTAATAAGTAAAAAACAACAGATGCTGGTGTGGGTGCAGTGAAAAGGGAAAAATTCTACATTGTTGGTGGGAGTATAAGCTAGTTCAACCTCTATGGAAAGCAGTGTGGCAATTCCTAAAAGAACAGAAAATTGACATTTCATATGATCCAGCAATCCCTCTCCTGGGAATATACCCAGAGGAACATAAATCATTCTACCAAAAAGATACCTGCACACACATGTTTATTGCCACACTATTCACAATAGCAAAAACATGTAACCAGCCCTAGATCTCATAGGAAGTGGACTGGATAAAGAAAATGCGGTACATGTACACAATGGAGTATTATGCAGCCATAAAGAACAAAATCATGAACTTTACAGCAAATTGAATGGAGTTGGAGATCACCCTACTCAGTGATCTATCACAGCAAGAAAGAACTGAATACTGCATATTCTCACTCATAAGTGGGCCCCAAACAGTAGTCACATGAGCAAAAAGAAGAGAGAGATTGGTAGTCACTGGCCACGGTTAGGGGATGGAGTGGGAAGGCACATAACACAAAGGGTACCTGGTCCACTATCAGGGGAAGTTATAGCCAGTTGGAAATGAGGGCCAAACTTCACCTGCATGCAGCCTACTTATGCAGTCAATCCTCACTTGTACCCTACATCTCTATAATAAAAATAAAATAAAATAAAAAAGCTTACTTGAGATTATGAAATATGGTATTGCTCATAAATAGAAAATATCAAAACCCTGTAAATGTTTAATAACATTGGCAAGACTAGGCAATAAACTAAAATCAGTTATGGGTTTTCAAATGCTAAGATTATGCTTGCTAAATTGTGGTGTTTCTGTGGGAACGAGGAGCACAGAGAAAGTGTTTTTTTTCTTCCTCTCAAGTTTCTACAGTTGAGAGAAACAGGAGCAAGAAAAGGAAAAAATGGCAAACGTGTTGCCCATCTGCCATTGATTGCTTGTTAATTTCTTGCCTTTCTTTTCTTTTATTTCTTTTTAAAAAAATAGCTAACAAAGCACATTATATGCCAACAGTTGTCTCTTTCTTGTGCAAAATATATTTTTTTTCAATTCTGGATATTTTTAATATTGTTTTAGGAAGATAAAAATATTCATGAAAGGAGAAAAATGGTAATAGCACTGAAATACATCAACAATGACTACAATCTTATTGGAGGCAAAATAGAAGAAAGAAATAAATCAAAGGATACCAACCCTGCCAATAAATTGCAAAATTGGGTAGTAAAGTAACACAAACAATAGGATTTGACCTTTTATAGTAATCCATACTTCAAAAACATTTTTTTGCACATAAATTACTACATTAAATCAGTTTAGAAATGCTTTAAAGGCAGGCTAGCTAGCTTGGGGGTGGGGTGAAGAATGGAGAATTACTGAGTTGGAGGTTAAGAAGTTAAAAATTTCCTGTGATTCGTAACTAGTGTGAAACTGGCATGGACTTCCTGTGACTTAAAACTGGCACCAGGCCGGGTCCAGTGACTCAGCCTGTAATCCCAGCACTTTGGGAAGCCGAGGCGAGAGGATTGCCTAAGCCCACGGGTTCGAGACTCACCTGGGCAAATTGGCGAAACCTCATCTCTACAATAAATCAAAAATTAGCCGGGCATGGTAGCGCGTGCCTGTAGTTGCAGCTACTTGGAAGGCTGAGGTGGAAGGATCTCTGGAGCCCAGCAGGTCGAGGCTGCGGTGGCTGGGAGCGTGCCACTACCTTCCAGACTGGGTGACAGAGTGAGACTCTGACTCAAAAAAAAAAAAAAAAATCTGGCACTAGCTTGCCTTCCTATGGCTTGTGACTGATAACAAATTGAAAAATAATTTGATAACAAACAAAAAAATTAGATAAAAGCCAGCACGCTGTACTCCTTCAGTGCGTCTCCCTCTTAGAGATTGCCTGTGCTCCCTTCTCTGGAGAGCTTACTTTCAGATTGAATTAAAGCTCCTTCCTTTAGTCTCTTTGACTTCTCCTTTAGTAGGGTTGAGGATTGCACCTCTTAGAAGAGACTTCCAAATTCCCAAGGAGTCAGAGACTTCCAACTTCCCCCAGTAGCGCTGCCTACCTGGGGAAGGCTGTCTCTCTGGCTGAGGTGATCCCCCCCAAGTCCACCACCATCACTTTCTCTGACTTTTGGAAAGAAGAAAATTGTTATTTTGGTACTATACAACTGATATTAGTTATGTAATACCTCGTGCTTCAATAGGACTACTTTAGAGTTTCCACTTCTAGTGACTTGATAGTTAAACATATATTTTAACATCTTTTGAAGAAATTGTTTTATGCCTTCATTATCTTCAGAATGAAAATCACATAAAGAGTTTGTCATTCATGCTGTCTTTAAATCTCTTTCTCTGGTCTGAAGCTCTTCATTTAAGCCTTAAGTAGTCTATTTGTTCTAGGTCATTTCATCTGTAGGAATGCAATAAAAATTGAAAGTGAGTAGACTTTTAGTTTTCTCATTCTTCTAGACTTATGACTACCAAATAAATAAACAATGGAGGTGGGAGGAAGAAAGAGAAGGAGAGCAATATCTTCTGGAGAGGATTTGTGAGATAAGTATTTGTCTGTTTTTAAAACTCGTTGGAACTTACTGTATCAGTTACCAACAAATACTAGTCATATAACACATAATACCCTCCACCAAGGTTTGGTAAGGAAAAATGTCAATTTTTTTTCTAGTCCCGTATAATTGAAACTATTTTTTAGAACATGATACCTATAAAATAGAAATAAAAAGTAGGTTGGAATTTAAAAGAAAAGAAAGAAAAACAAAAGAAACCCCCAAACTGAGGAGGAGAGGGGACCTTTTTCTAAATTTACTTGATATTCTGGCAGATAAAATAATTGTGTATTATATATGTCAGTATTCTAGAATGAAAGTTTTACAGAACTCACATGTTGAACTAAAGCTGCAAAGTAAAACTGGTTAACAATGAGGTTAAATAAATCATAACCAGGACCTTAATTAACATCTCACAGAAAAGGCAACTATACAAACAGCTGGTACTGTCCCTGACAGACAAAAAAAATTACCATTGACTCCAGTTTAAACAAAGTATGGTATAAATGTGGAAATGCTGCACAGAGCATTTTAGTTATTTCAGTTACTATTACAAAGACTTCCAGTCCTGTTAAAAAAGAATATAAATGGCATTTTTTATATCAGGATGACCAACCAGCCATTATGGCCTTTCCACCTTCCACCTGTCCTGGTCCCCCCATTTAAGGTAGGTCACTCTGTGAATACACCAATCAATAGCACCCTGCTTTCTTTTGGAATACTCAGGAATTGCTGTCTGCTCTGTTGAACTGTAGGTTCCATAGGACAGGGATTATGTCTGCATTGTTTATTGTTTATTGCTGTTTCTACTGCCTAGCATAATGCCTGACATGAATGAACGATGAATGAATAAATGAATTCATGTTTGTTCAGTTGCTAAGACCATATCTTTTGCTTGTCTTGGTTTATAAGGTTTTGATATTACTTTTGGCATTCATTTTGCAAGAGAAGACTGGTTTAGAAAGTGCCAATTATAATGTGAAAGGTTAAGGTCAGAAAATATAAGAAAAATATGAAATGTACGGAAAATGCCTATTTTTAATGATGGACTGCACAGTATTATTAACAGTGCTTGTGTTTTCTCGAGTAGCTTTCTTAGAATAGTTGCAAGAACTTCAAACATGCCTTTAATCCTTGTGTTATCTCTGTGATACGTGATGCATTTTCAGTATCACCATATAACAGACTGGGAGGCAGGCAGGTCTGAAAGACAGAAGTCCAGAAATGTTTTCCATTTGACTAAATGGTTGTTTCTAGTTCAGAACTTAGCTCATTTACATTTAAGCTCATCAAAGTTTGCTTTACTCAAGAGCACTGTTTTAGTTTTTGATTTGTATAGCTTTCTATTTGCTAATGTACAGATTTTTAAATGGCTGTGTTTTCTTTTGGAATCTTCACGTTTCAATAAGAGATGTTTAATGTAGTGGGAGTTTAAGATATATGCTAATTTACTGCTCTTCTCTTTAGTGTCACTCAGAGATAAGGAGAATTACTTTTAATAAAAAAATTCTGCATAGTAACATCAATATTAAATACACCCAGGTAAGGAATTTACATGCACTGAGAAAACAGAATTTTCTTCAAGAATTATTATTAGCTGTATGTAGCTCAGGAAGGCAAAATGAGTTTACAAACATATACCTACACTCAGGCCCATTGCTTACAGATACAGAGTTACACATCTCACACAGTTGTACACAGTTGTACATCACATACCTCCAGGGACACTATTCCTATCTATGACACAACTTATATTCTTGAATATGTAGACAAAACACCACATGCTTCTATATTTCTATAAATAGATTGAAGAAAGAAACATATAAATTATGAAGTTTGGGAATATTTTGGAAAATCATTGGTTTTAAATCCAAGTATATACTATTTTAAAGAATAAGATTTTTTAAAAACTAGTAAATTAAGTTGGATTCACCAATGAATCAAATATGGAACTTGAGGGCTTCCACTTCCAGTGAAAGAAACCCCATAGCAGATTCCTTTTCCCTCGACTCCTCCTCAAGAATGCAATTTCATCTTCTAGGTGTCTCACCTATGTTTGCAGTGTGGCTCCAACTGGGCAAGAAAATCTCAAACCGACACTTAATGAGAATGTGGTAATTTGATGCATTTCATAATAAGCACCTTTTATGTTTGTTTTTCTTTATAAGGAGATATATTCTGAGTAAAATATGCCTTGGGCTTTTTCTCCCCTGAATTTTTTCTTTTTTTTTTTGAGTTGGAGTCTCACTCTATCACCCAGACTGGAGTGCAGTGGCCGCTCCTGGTCACTGCAGCCTCGACCTGCTGGGCTCCGGCGATCCTTCTGCCTCAGCCTTCCAAGTAGCTGGAACTACAGACGCGCGCTACCATGCCCGGCTAATTTTTTGATTTATTGTAGAGATGAGGTCTCGCCAAGTTGCCCTGGCGGGTCTCGAACCCTCAGGCTCAGGCAATCCACTCACCTCAGCCTCTCAAGGCGCGGGATTACAGGCTGAGCCACCGAGCCTGGCTACTTTTTTTTTTTTCCTAAGAGACAGGGTCTTGCTCTGTCACCCAGACTAGAGTGCAATGGCGTGATCATAGCTCACAGCAGCCTCAGACTCCTGGGTTCAAGCAATCCTCCTGCTTCAGCCTCCTAAGTAGCTGGGACTAGAGGCTTGTGCTACCACACTTGGCTAATTGTTTTATTTCTTGTAGAGACAGGGTTTCACTATGTTGCCCAGGCTGGTCTTGAACTCCTGGGTTCAACTGATCCTCCCATTTTGGCTTCCCAAAGTGTTGAGATTACAGTCACTGCACCTAGCCAATTTTTATAGTTCTTTAGAAAACCTGCCCTTTTAATTTGCAGGACCTGTTAGCAGGCTTTGAAGTCAGCACTCCTATTTGCTTTGTCTGGTGGACCTCACAACTTTGCATTGTGCAATATGGCCTATGGCCTGTGGTGACTGAAGGCGCCTCTGGCTTTTCTTATCATTGGTGGAACTGGCATGCTGTCACGTCTTACTGAAGAGCCCTTTTTTTCTGTAACTGCTGAGGGAGTACAATGGTCCTGCCCCAAGCCCACGCCTGCTTGGGCCATGTTTTCTTCTTCAGGAACATGGAAAGGCCTCTCTTGGGGAAAGGTGTAAAGAGACAAACCAACTGCCACTTCCGAGGGGGGAAATTTGGATCTCTTTGTACTCTTATCTTCATCCACTTCCAACTTCACTGATTTACCGCTGCTGGGTTCCAGGAGAGGAGAAAATGACTGATTCAAGTGCTTGTGGCAATGAATGAGTGACAATAGACGGGTCTCAGTGACAGGGCTTTGATAATGACCAGGGGTTCATGACTGAGGGTGAGATATTGTCATATCCAGCACCACAAAGTATACACAGAGCTTGTTTGATCACATAGCCATCTTGTTAATTCACTCATTCATTCACCAAATAATTCAGTGTTCTAAGCATAGGGTTCTAGCGACAAACAAAACAGCCCAAATTCCTGCCCTATGGAAGCTTACATGTTACATGGAGCCTGCAGTCTACATTCTTCAAAGCTTTACAATAGAGTGAACTGTTATTTTAACTAAGATATAGTTAGTATGGGAAATTTTCTGCCTAGTGCCAGGCTGGCAGAGTTTGA
The DNA here is from genome assembly GCA_963574415.1 of Tarsius wallacei. NCBI lineage: Eukaryota > Metazoa > Chordata > Mammalia > Primates > Tarsiidae > Tarsius > Tarsius wallacei. The sequence goes on along the minus strand of CAUYQG010145269.1, from coordinate 4,013 downwards.
ATTTAAATATTAAATATGGGAAAAATAAACTAGAAAATCATCCTACTATATATGCATGTTTTAAAAAAATTACCATTGTACTACTATTAAAGATGAAACACAATTCAAGGGAAATTTATAATCCATATTGTCTTAGAATTCTACATTGATTATTTATAAAATATTAAACACCCAGTCTTAGAAGCCACAGGCATTTTTTTTTTACTTGCTCTATTCTATCTCATTACATAGGACTAGTGTACATGCACAAACCCATGAAGTAATCTGCCAATTTTCCTACTTTCACAAAAGGCTACAACTCCTCCCCCAGCGTGTCCCCAGAATGGCTGCTTGAATCCTTTTACTGCTCACCAGGCCTCTGATGTGCAGCCCACAGGAACAGCAGCTGCTTCCTGCCTGGCCCCCTTCATCCACTCATGCTATTTCCCTGGAAAGGTTTTCTAGGTGATTTTTCTAACTCCATTTTCTCCCAGTTCCCATCTTTCCTGCACATTGTGCCTCAGTGAACCTTCTGCAGCCCCGCAGTCCTCTCACGGCTTTCCAGATCCAGACCAGCCTCCTCTCCTGGCCAGGGTTCCACACCCTGGCACCAACTCAATGTAGCAACAAACACAGCAACAAAGTCAACACTACTTTGTATTTTTAGTTATAAATTGCTTTGCACAGAGGATATCATGTGATACCCAAAAACTTAGAGTCAAAGTTGTTAAAATTATTCCCATGTGACAGAGGACTCCTTTGAATCTGAGAAAACGTATGTGACTTGCTCAAAGCCACCCAGACACCAAGTGAAAGACCATTTCTCTAGTTGCTGCTTCCCATGATGACACACTCTTTGCTCTCATTGGCTCAAGACCATTTCCAGTTCCACCCCGCCCATGTGCGTCCCCAACTGGCGATGCTCTTATTGCCCACTTCTCCCCATCCTACTATCCAGCCTGAACTTGCCAAGACTCCACAGTCTGCCTAAAAGTCTTTACCTTCAAGGAGTCTTTCCTCCAGCACACAGTTACCCACTCTTTCTCTGAAATATTTCCCTTAGCAAAGGTTTAGCCCAGGGTTTCTCAACCTCAGGACTATAGACAGTTTGTGTCAAATGATTATATACTGGGATTGGGGAGAAGTCCTGTGTATTATAGGAAATTCAGCAACATCTCTGGTTTCTACCAAGAAGATGCCAGTAGCACCCCAGCTGTGATAATCAGAACTATTTCCAGACATTACCAGTTGTCCCAGGGGAAACCAAATTGTCCTGGGTTTTGAACCACTGGCTTAACTGGCAACTGTTCTCTAACTGGGTGATGTGGGACAGGTATATCCCCTCATGAGACTTGAATCCGTAGGCAGAACATCGTGTTTTGTTTGTATTCTTAAAGGTGTTCTGCATACAACACAGAACTTAAAATAGTATATGGACCCCAGCCTTGCCTCTGAAGTTTCAGATTGAAGCCACCAATCACATCTTAATACTCCTGGGTGATTTTGAGTTGTACAGCAAAGTAATTAAAATCCCAAGTTCCAGAATTTGAAGAAACAGATAAGAATCTCACTTCTGTTACTTCCTATTTGTGTAGCTGTGAGACACTTGCTTGATTTTGTTTGTCTATGCCAGTGTTTCCAAAAGAAATACAATGCAAGACACATTGAAGGAGTAAAAAGAACCAAATGAAATTAATATTATGATATATTTTATGTAGTCCAATATATTAAAAACAATATCATTTCAACATGTTATCAATGTAAACATGTATTGATGAAATGTTTGACATTCTTCTTTTTTGTACTGAGCCTTTGAAATCTGTGTACATTTTCTCTTATAGCACATCTCTTTAGCATTATCTACATTTTAATAGTTATCTGTGTCTACTGGCTACCAACTATGCTGGTTTCCCCTATTAAGCTGTGAGCATCCTGAAGGCAGTGACTATGTCATATTAATTCTTATTTAAAAACAATTAAAAATTGTCTTTTAAATAAATTACCCTGATTTTCCTGGGTCAAGAGCTTGGGTCCGCTTTGACTTCTTTTTTCTAACATTGGGAACAATTTCAGCCCTTACATAAAATACCAGAAACATGAAAGAAGTAAGTCTCTTCCCTTAAATGGGCTCCTATCCACTCATAGAGAAAAGACACATATATATCAACAAAAAAGCAATATATAATAATTATTAAGTAAATACTATCACTAGGCAGTTTCAAAATTGAATGATGAAAAGAATAGTCTCTTTAACAAATGGTGCTAGGACAACTGAATAGTCATAGTGAACTTGGATTCTTACGTCATTCCATATACAAAGATTAACCAAAAATGGATCAGAGATTTACATTTAAGAACTAAAACTATAAAACTCTTAGAAAAAAACATAGTTGAAAATCACCATGATATTGGATTTGGAGTCTTAGATATGATACCTAAAACATGAACAATAAAAGAAAAACTAGATAAATTGGAATTAATCAAAATTAAAATTCCTTTGTTCACCAAGGAAATTATTGAAAAATTAAAGAGACAACCCACAGAATTAGAGAAAATATTTGCAAATCAACAGACATTTCTCCAAAGATAATAAACAAGTTGCTAACAAACATAAGATGCTCAAAGTCACTAGGCATTAGGGAAGTGCAAATCGAGACTACAATAATAAGCCACTTCACACCCACTAGGATACTGAGAAGCCTCCTCAGAGTCATTCTACTAGGTTTGTACCAATGTAAGGGATAGCTGATAGAAGATTTGTGTACAATTCAGAGGCATTTAGTATATTCAGGATAGTTATAATTTTTAAAAAAGGAAAATAACAAGTATTCGTGAGGGTGCAGAGAAATTGGTTCATGAATTGCTAGTGAGAATGTAGAAATGATGAAGCCTTTTAAAACAGTTTGGCAGTTCCTAAATAAGTTAAACATTCAATTATCATATGACCTAGATATTCCATATATATATATATATATATATATATATATATATATGGTATGAATTACATTTATATATGAATTATATATATATATAATCTCCAAAAGAATTAAAAATCGATTCAAACAAAAACTTGTATAAGAATGTACACAGCGGTACTAGTCACAATAGCCAAAAAGTGGAAACATTCCAAATGCTTTTTCATGGATGAGTAAATTAAAGGTTATATGTCCATACAACAGACCATTACTTAGTCATAAAGGAATGAAGTACTGATACAACATGGATACATTGAGATCATTATGCCAAGAAGCTAGGCACAAATATCATGCTATATAATTCCATTTATATGAAATATCCAGAAGATGTCGATCCACAGAGACAGAAAGCAGATTAGTGGTTTCTATGGACTAGGAAGAAGAGGAAAGGGGGAGTGATTCCTTGATGGGCTTGAGGGTTTCCTTTTGGTGATGAAAATTGTTCTGGAACTAGATAATGGCGACAATGACTCAACAATGAATATACTAAATGCCTCTGAATTGTACACGTGGTTAAAACAGTGCATTTTATGCTATGTATATTTTACCACAATAAATAAAATGGAATGATTGACTGTGGTTTAGAAAAGGAGAGGGATCGGTGAGGGCTTTTTTGAAGAAGGTGGGCATCTGAGCACAAAAGAAATGTAGAATTTGAATTTGCAGCAGAGGATAAGGGTGACCCATATAACAATAGAAACCCAAGCAAGTTGACTTGTATGGCAAGTGGGGTCCAGGTGGAATTGCTAAGGAATATCTCTTTATATTCTGCAAATCTGATCCAAACAAGAATTGATATAAAGCCAAAAATATATTTTCATCAGAGATCAAATGTTCCCAAATTGTTAAATATTACTATCAAGAAATGAGCTGGGCTCGGTGGCTCAGCCTGTAATCCCGCGCCTTTGGGAGGCTGAGGTGAGTGGATTGCCTGAGCCCGCGGGTTCGAGACCCACCTGGGCAAGCAAGACCTCATCTCTACAATAAATCAAAAACTAGCCAGGCATGGTAGCGTGCGCCAGTAGTTCCAGCTACTTGGAAGGCTGAGGCGGAAGGATC
>CAUYQG010145268.1:0-18464 GCA_963574415.1 Tarsius wallacei | reverse complement strand
ATCGCTGGAGCCCAACAGGACGATGCTGGGGTGGCCGTGAGCGTGCCACTGCACTCCACCCTGGGCAGCAGAGTGAGACTCCAACTCAAAAAAGAAAAAAAAAATTGGAGTCATTTCTCTCAAACTCTGCCACAGCTTTATTTACTAAGCTCATAAAATATACATCATTTGTTGTCATTTCACCAATCTTCACAGATAACCTTCACAAAGAGTAAATTCCACTTCAAGAAACTACTCTCTTTGCTCATCCATAATAAATAACCCCTCATCAGTTCAATTTTTGTCATAAGATTGCAGTTGGTTAGTCACATCTTCAGTCACCACTTCTAATTCTAGTTCTCTTGATATTTTGACCATATCTTCAGTCACTTCCTCTACTGAAGTCTTGAACCCCTCAAGGTCATCTATGATGGTTGGAATCAACTTCTTCGAAACTCACATTAATGTTACTATTTTGACCTCTTCCTATGAGTCCAAATGTTCTGAATGGCATCTAGAATGGTAACTCCTTTCCAGGCATTTTTAATTTACTTTTTTCATATCCAAGTTTCTGTTCTTTATAATTTTCCTTTTCTCTATGAAAGCCTTTAGTTCTACTTTACTTTTGAAGGATAATTTAGCAGTATACAGAATCGAGGTGGCGAGCTTTTTCTGTCACTTTAAATGCAAATATTTCACTTGACTCTCTTCTTGCTTGCATGGTTTCTGAGAAGTTGGATGTAATTCTTTGTCTCTCTATGGGTAAAGTGTACTTTTCCTCTAGTTTCTTTCAGAATTTTAAAAAAATCTTTGATTTTCTGTAGATTGAAAATTATATACTGAGGTGTAGTTTTTCTGGCCTTTTTCCTGATTAGTGTTCCCTGAGCTTCCTGAATGTGTGACTTGGTGCCTGGCATTAATTTGGCAAATTCAGAGTCATTACTTTTTCAAATATTTTTTGTTTCTTGCTTTCTTTTTTTCTCATTCTGGTGTTTCCACTCTATGTATGTTACATCTTTTGGATACTATGGTGTTTTTTTTTTTCCCTGACTTTTCCTCTTTTTTTTTTTTTTGAGTTAGGGGTCTCACTCTGTGTCCCAGGCTGGAGTACAGTGGCATGATCAGGGCTCACTGTAGCCTCAACCTCCTGGGCTCAGGTAATCCTTTTGCCTCAGCCTGCTGGTAGCTGGGGCTACTGGCATGCACCACCACACCTGGCTAAGTTTTTAATTTTTTTGTAAAGATGAATTCTTTCCATGTTGCCCAGGCTGATTTCGAATTCCTGGGCTTAAGTGATCCACGTGCCTCAACCTCCCAAAGTGTTGAGATTACAGATGTGAGATGCCGTACCCAGTTTTTTTTTTCTTTTGTGGAGGTTTCTCTTAAAACATCCTTTGCATTTTGCATTTCTGTGACAGTGTTTTTGATATCTAGCATTTATTTTTGGTTCTTTTGAAAAATTTTTATTTCTTTGCTTACATTCCCCATTTGTTCTTGCATAGTGTCAACTTTACCATTACAGCTCTTAGCATATTAGTCATTTCTTTGTTATATTCCCAGTCTGATAATTCCAACATTCCTGCCATATCTGAGCCCGGTTTTGATGCTCACTTTGTCTATTCAAACTGCGTCTCTCTAACTCCCTCAAGCAAAGTTATCTGTCGCTGATCTTATGTACCTTACTGAAGACTGTTATCACGTATTGTTTGTAAACATGTCAATTTTAGTATCTAGAGCCTACACTATCTAATAAAACTTTCTGTGATGTTGAGAATGTTCTTTATCTCCCCTGCTCAATAGGATTTTGTGGAGTGATATAAATGTTTTATATTTGTACTGTCCAATGTCCACATGTGGCTGTTGGACACTTGAAATAGGTTTAATATTACTGAAGAAATGGATTTTTATTTTTATTCAAATTTAATTATTTTAATTTAAATAGTGGCTAATAATAATATCATATTAGTTAGTACAGTTCAAGATTTTGTTTCAAAAGCAGAAAAGATGTATGGACTACCTTCTTTGTATGCCCAGCATATACTCAATATTCCGTGATCCTTAAATAAATAAATGAGTAAATGCTAAGAGATTAAAGGTTTAATGTTTCTGCAGAAGGGCTGAACAAATCAAGGGAGCACTTTACTACTTTAGCTGAAAATAAGCTCTTATTTACATCAAATTGATCTGAACTATGTCACTGATGCAGTTTTTCCAGGGTTCTCAGGCAAAAACAAAAACAAAAACTAAAGGGATTAAAGATTGAGGAGGCTTGGAAAGTCCACAGAAATGTGGTTCTGATAACTAAGAGATAATTTCATGTTATTCCTTTCTTATTATGGTTTTAGAAAAGGCAGTACCAGCTGGGCCTGGTGGCTCAGCCTGTAATCCTGCGCCTTGGGAGGCTGAGGTAAGTTGATTGCCTGAGCCCGTGGGTTCGAGACCTGCCTGGGCAAGCGAGACCTCATCTCTACAATAAATCAAAAAATTAGCCGGGCGTGGTAGCGTGGGCCTGTCGTTCCAGCTACTCAGAAGGCCGAGGTGGAAGGATCGCTGGAGCCCAGCAGGTCGAGGCTGTGGTGGCCGGGAGCGGCCACTGCACTCCAGTCTGGGCATCAGAGTGAGACTCCAACTCAAAGAAAAAAAAAAAAAAGAAAAGACCAGTACCAAATATAAGTGTAAACTGATGCTGTGATGTTTTCTTTATTTTGAACCTGATTCCTAGCCGTAAAGAGGAGCTATTTTATATCCTCACACTTAACATCAATTTTCCCTTCTTTAGTCAGTGGTTAAAAAAGTCTATTTTCTTCTAGTTTATTCAGTAGAGAAATTGTAACTCCCTTTTGTGACTGGAGCACAAAATTAAAAAAAAAAAATTAAATGCATTATTTTCATCAATGCCCAGAAAGCAAATGAGGAAAGCTAGCTTCTCAGGAAAACAAAATAAAAACAATCAAAAAGTAACAGCATTAAATTGGCCTCTTCATCAAGTCTGTAGGCTGAGTTGTACTTTATTAACTTTTAATTCTATAAGAGTAGCAAGAACAATATGGAATTGCTGTGGTGGGCATTGTGGTGGGATAGCAGCGAGAAATGCTATCGGAGTAGTGTGTACTAATGTGTATAATGACCCCTCTGTTATATTTGAATGCCTGCAAGAAGTTTACGGTTTTCAGCCTAACCACAAACACAGGCCCTCTGACTTGATTAAGTTTCACCAAGTGAGCATTCTTATGTATCCAGCTTGCCTTTATTAAAATGACTAAGGTTTTTAAAGAAGGCAAAGCTACTACAGAAACCCCAGTAAAATTTACTTCTAGTACTGACTGATTTTGGAAATCTTCTAAGTCCTCTGATACTTTTAAGTTTTTTGCCTCATAGTCCATTGTTATTCTGAACGAGCTAGTTACGCTGCCATAACAAATAACCCCCACATCTCAAGACTTAATCCAAAGTTGTCTTAGATTTATTTCTTGTTTGCTCTTCATCTCCTGTTGGTTTGCCAGGAGGCTCTGCTCATCATAGGCACTCACTGTCATAGGCTGACTCAGGCCATTCCTTGACATAGGCTTTCAGTTTGCCCAAAGCAGGGAAAGAGGACAGTAGCAAATTACACAGTGGCCTTTAAACCTTCAGCCCAGAAGTGACACAGGTCACAACTATTACATTTATGAGGACAAATATAAGTGATCTGATGATCCCTAACTGTTAAAGGTGTAAAGAATACAACTCTATCATGGACCCCAAAAGAGGAGAGAAGCCAATATCTGTGAGTAACCTAGTGGTGATCAGAGTGTGTTCTATGGTACAGCCATTTAGTTAGACATTAAAAGACATTCCGTTAAAAAACATTAAAAGGAGATAATTCAATGGATTAATAAATTCATAAAGTTTGGGTCAAACAAAGTGGCATATATTTCTTCACTGAGAGGTTATTAGTAGTTAATACCGTAAAGTGAATTACGAATATATAAAAATAGGTTATGATAGGGAGTTTTTCCGAAATTAATGGAACTGTGGAATTTATTTTCATAACAGAGCATCTGGAGAAGTAGTCTTTGTCTTGTGCTCTTTTCAAGGTGGATTTGATAGTGTACTTTCTGGGCACCTCTTCAGTTTATCTAATTTCTACATATTTATGAATTGCTTATCTATTATTTATTTTTAAAATAATAAAAAACAAATACTGATATAGAGAGGTAGTAAAAAACTATTCTAAGTAAAGATCAGGGATGTCTAAAATGTGATAAGTTAGAATTTTATTGATGAATGCTAAAGTATATAGTATCAGTTAGACTACAAATCTACTTCAAACTTCTATGAAGCGCTAAAGTATTGACCATGTTTTTGTCTAAACCACCTGAATATGGTACTTCTAAGTTAAAAGTTTGGAAATATTCAGTTTTTGAGAGCCTGCCAGATTTCAATGTGCAATTTATCTATGACTGCAACAATCTAAAAAGTAGTAAATAATACACCATAAGCTACTTGGTTGATTAAAGTTTATTAACCCTTGCTCAGAATAATACATTCTGCATTTTGAAGAAAAATATCATTGTAAATAACTTATACATGGCACACTGAAACTGGAATTAAAAGATTTAGGGATAACAACAGATTTTCAAATATTTTTAATGTCAGAAAACTTTTTATTAAAAATTGACATTTTATTCAAGTATGAAGAATTGTCATATATGAAAATAACATAAATAGAAAGATGATACAAGTTACCAATAAGAAGTCATTCATATAATGAGAAATTCAAATAAGAAGTTATTAATGAGTCACCTATCCAGAACGCTTATTCATCAACATTGCCTTTCAAAAATACAGGTGTATACCAAAAAGCAAGTTACAAAAATTTTGTGTGAGGAGAAAAAAAATCACAGTCACAAAATTCCTATAGTGAGATTTCTAAATTCTGTAGGCACATACTTAGTTTCAAATTATCCTTATTTTGTAAATGACTTTAACTCAAGTAGTTATTTGGCTTATCACTACAAAGAACTGGGAGCAATATATGAAATTGCCAAGTGGGAATAGACGCCATGAGCACTGAAAAGTGAAGGGAAGTTCCAGTAGGGGGACTGAATTTCCTACTGTGTGAAAAACGCAAAGGAGACAACAATCTGAGATGCTTCTGCCTTAGGTGAAATTAGCCCATGAAAAATACCCCTGAACCAACACGGTAATTTATGCTGATAAAGACCATCCTTAGTCATCAAAATATGTTAATTATTTTCAGTGCAATCAGGGACTTGTGTAACATTTTTTAAGAGGTTCTGTATGCAAAATTACTAAAAAGAAAAAGAAAGGTGTGTAAAAGGGTGGATCCTAAGTAGCTGTCAAACTCAACTATCTAGAACAATCCATCTCCAAGGGTTTTTATTTCTTTCTCATCTTGGTCATGAAAAACAACCCCCCAAAATCACTTTGACCTATAGGTGGCAATATTGGTATTTTTCAAGTCAAGCACAAGAAGATGGGGTGAATAAAGCAACATAATTTAATGGCTCCCTGAAGAAAATGATTGAATCTGAAATCCATCTTTGATGAACAACAACAACAAAAAATTGAAAAACAGGTAAATTTACCCAAACATATGGAATTTAGCATCTGCTTACAAAATTCCTCCACTGAATTACAGATTTGAACTTGAAAAAACCAAGCAAAACTAAAAAAGCCTCTTAATTATATGTCCAGAAAAATGAGTTCCAGTGTTATTGTGTTTTGTATTTTTCCTTATTCATGGAAGTTTGTCAAATTTTGTATTAAATTAGTTTGTACAGTGATATCCCTGGTATCTTTGTTTGCATTTAAGAATATTAGGGTAGGCCGGGCTCGGTGGCTCAGCATGTAATCCCAGCACTTACACGGGCCAAAGCGAGTGGATTGTCTGAACCTGTGGATTGGAGACCAGCTGGGGCAAATTGGTGAGACTTCGTCTCTACAATAAAAAAAAAAAAGCCGGGCGTGGTAGCACGTGCCTGTTCTGGCTACTTGGGTTGAGGTGAAAAGATCACCGGGGTCCAGCAGGTGGCCAGATCCCACTGCACTCCAGCCTGGGCCTCGGAGTGAGACTCCAACTCAAAAAAACCGAATAGAATATTAGGGTAAAATACAAACCATATTGTCCAATGTATACAACTAGCAATTGTGTCAATACCTCTGTAGAAGACTCAGGGACACACTAAGGATCTATTGAAGTTGTGGGTCCCCAGAGCACTCAATTAATTTCTGATGCTCTTTGAAATAATGATTACATATGATAACTTATGTGGTGAAAAAACCCTTCAATTCTTTAGTGAAATATGTTTTAATTGTTTTAAAGCTAGTTTAGTATTTCTTAAAGTTTATAAACCTAAATGCCAACTTGTTTAACATAAAAATCTTACAACACCCCTTCTACCCCTTCCTAGATTCTGATACTCATTCTTGTGGGCAGGTATAGATTTCTGTAGAGAACTACTTGTGTCCCTCAAATCCCACCTCCAATTTACTTTTCCATTGTGCAAATAAATCATTTTTTATTTTCTTATTATAAAACTATAACATTAATTATGCAGCTGTTTTATTTACTTTTCCCCAGAAACTCTCATATGATCCATTTCTCCATACTGATCATCACAGCCCAGAGAAAAATCAGTTAAGTTGATAAATATTACACTGACTAGAAAACAAAGAGGTGTGTGTGTGTGTGTGTGTGTGTGTGTGTATGTGAGAGAGAGAGAGAGAGAGCAGAGAGAGACAGATATAGACACAGAAAAACATACAATAGTGTGGCATAAGAGAAAGACTGAAAGACAAACTTATGAAGTGTTTAAGTAATAAAAATAAATAGTATGCAGTTTCTCTCACCTTCTAGACCAGAGATATCCAATATAACAACCGGTAACCACATGTGGCTATTTAAATTAAATTAAAAATTCATTTCTTCAATCACATGAGCCACATTTCAAGGGTTGAATATCCATCCACGTGAGGTAAATTTATTGGATAGTGGAGATATAGAACATTTTCTTCACAGAAAATTCTATTGGACAGTGTTGCTCTCTCTCTATATATATACTTTGAGTTCTTTGAGTGATGGCCCTCTTATCTTTGTATTTCCCTCGGTACCTACATAAAATCTTGTATGCATAAGGCATTCAGAAAATATTTGCTGGTTAAAAATAGGAGGGAAATTTCAGAAAAAATTCTAGAAAAAAAGTAAAAAACTTCAGAGACTGATGTGGTTACTTGGTTTCTTATTACAGAGGACATGTGATATTACATAGGCAAAATATGCAATATACAGATATGTAATATCTGTGTTTAGTGCTGTTTCTAGCCTTATGTCTGGCTTTTCTTTTTCATTCCTGGCAAAGCCACCATGGCAAAGTCCTATGTCCAAAGTTATATGCCGAGAAGGGACAACTCAGTCTCAACAGTGGCTTTTCAACCACATGTGAAAGATTGACCTGGCATCCATTCCATGCTGTATTATTTAACTAACATTAATTAATTCAATTTTTTTCTAACTTTTCAATTTGCCTAGATAAGGCACTATAAATTAAAAATGTAACATATTCAAGTTATAACATAAAGGGCTCTCAGCTGATAGTTAATTAGCTTGATTCAGGAAGGATAAACCAAAAGAATGAATTTTTAATGCTAGCTTAAAGAACATTAGTTGCTATGGGGAGAATGATTAAAATGTCAGTTTGAAGCAGAAAAATTAGAATGCATCAGCAGTGGCAACCATAGATGATCAGTGGTTTCTGTGTTTATGCCAAGATTATGAGATAATCACATGCCTAAAGAAAATCTCGATGAGTTCTGGAGGGTTATTTTGGTCTGATCAAAACACATGGTGGGTAAACATTAATAAGTAAATCTTTATTTGATTTTATTTTAAAGATGTAGGTATACAAGTGAACATCGTACAGGGAAAGTTTGGGTCTCTCTTTGGTTCCTGCTTTGCCTGGTTTGAGATCAGGCACCCTTATTAATGTTATGTGCCCTCCCTCTTCCTGGAAGTTTCTGGCTATGGCCAATCCCTTTCCTACAGTATTATGGTAAATGTTTAGGGTTTGCTTATGAGTGAGAACATGTGGTACTCAGTTCTTTGTTTCTGTGATACATCACTGAGTATTATAGACTCTAAATCCATCTAAGTTGCTGAAAAGTTCATAATTTTGTTCAATAAGTGAATATTTTAACATGCATCCATCCATGTCTCCTCAGGAATGCAATGAAGCAGAGTTATATTTTAGAATAAGGTGTATTTACCTGGCTTTAGGCATTTATGACAAACCACAGATGGTTGACAATAGACTATCCTTCCATCCCTGTTTAACAACGACTTACGAGGTGTGAGGTAAACCTGGGGACATAAACTGCTTTCCCTTGTACCTGGCTTCTTTCTCTCTCCCACCCCCCTCAGGGAGGGGCCTTTGGCTAAGACTGGTCTCTGACAGATATGCACATAGTCCAGTAATTGTCAAGGAATGCAGGTGACCAAGCAAACTTAAGATAATGTAATCATCATTCTTAATGTGATTGTAAACTCTGTGTGACAATTTGAATGATTAATTTGCTTGATTATTAAACTGCTTGCTGTGCTGTCCAGAGGTGTGAATTCTTCACTGACCTGCTGCCATCAATGCCTTTCCTGTAAGTTTAGTAAACCAATGTCTCTTCTTCTAGAACTACAGTGACTTCTTTGGAATGGGTAAACATTAATATGCAAACCCTCTCAGATTTGGCTACTGCATTATGCTGGGTACCAAGCATTGTCCTAAGCATTTTACAAATACTAACTCAGATAATCCCCATCACAAATCTATGAGTTTTGTATTATATTCATCCCCGTTTTTCAGACAGAAAACTGAAGCACAAAAAATTTAGGTAATACTCTCAAGGTCACACAGGTGGTTGGCGGTAGATCTTAGATTTGTACCCAAGGAACTTGGCTTTAGTGACTATACTAGACAACAATTCCAACTAGACAATAATTCCAACTAGGACAGCAGATTGTTAGTAATTGAAGATGTGCTCTTAGTTAACATTAAATGCACTATTATCATCATCCAAAGATTATCATCAAAGATGTCATCATTGTTGAGAAGCTCCAGAACATAGACACAGGGAAATACAAGAAGATGAGGACCATTTTATATTTAAAGATTCTTGATGGAGATCAGCAATATGTCTCAAAGACTGCCAAATTATTAGCAAAAAAGCAAAGGCATAAAGCTTAAAACAAGATTGATCCTTTTAATCAATCATTCAAACATTTTTTTAAACACGTTTAATCAGCCAGGCAGTCATCTAAGTGCTGGACTGACATGGATGAAAAAGTCACCACCTCTGCTCACCAGGATCTTACAGTCGAGTGGGAGAAAAACATAGACAAAGGCAGTGTTGCTACAGTATGGAAACCTCAAAGAAAGGATATTATATCACATACTAAAAGAGAAAAATGTAGGGATAGCTAACTCATCTCCTACAGTGAGGAGTAGCATTTGGGGAAAGCTTCTAGGAAGGTGAGATTTGAAATGAGATGTGACGAACGAGGACGAGGGTAACCTTGGCACTTTTGACACTTTGGACTGAATGTGTCTTTTTCGTGGAGGACTGGCCTGTAGATTGGAAGACATTTAGCAGCAGTCCTGGTTTCTACCAACTAGAGGCCACTAGTATTTTTTCCCAGGTTATGACAATAAGAAATATTTTGAGATATTGCCACATGTCTCCTGGGGGACAAAATTGCCCAAAGTTGAGATCTACTGAGGTGGAGCAAAAGGTAGAGGCAGCTGGGTGGGGAGGGTGGAGAGGGAAAGAGACCTGTCAGGGAGAAGCCACATGGGGCACAAAGTCCTGCAAGTAAAAGAACTAGACATGCATACAGATGCTAGGGCATGAATGTGAGGTGCAATGTGGCTGTGAGTGGTTTTGATGATGACGGATGAGGAAAAACTGTGTGGTGACCTGGAGAGAACCCATGGCAAGCACACACAGATAGAACTAAAGGATACTCTGAATCACAAATCGAGCCAGGCTGCCTCGTCAACTGTGCAGGAACCAAGGTCAGCATTCACACCAGTTAGGAGGAGTGCACACAGACGGGAGTGACTCAGAATGAGCAAAGGAGCTGCTCTCACCCAGAAGGCAGGTTGGAGGCTTCCGAAAATCAAACAGCTCTTTTTAAAAGAAAGCTAGACACAGCCCAGCATGGGGAGAGAGAATTGTCCAGTCTTTAAGTCATGCCCATGGAGAGCACGAAACGATGTGATAGGATACCTTCAAATTTGACAGCATCAGTGAATTTGGCAAGGTCCAGTTGAGAACTAAACTCTTTAATGAATGAGCTGCCCTATTTTAAGTAGATTTTCCAACGCAGTTATAAAAATCCTACTCAGTGCTTCAGTCCACCTCTTTTAAACTTTAATCATTTTTTTACGTTACTTTGAATTATATCCTTAGTATAAATGAAAACTAATTGAACTTTTGCTTGATAACTTATTGGTGGTTACTATGATTATTAGTGTGATGTCTCTGAAGGGTGATATAATTCATTTCACTTCCTTGGGCAGGTTAAATGAGCCAACTACCACAATTGTGTTTTGTTTTGTTTTTTTGAGTTGGAGTCTCGCTCTGTAGCCCAGGCTGGAGTGTAGTGGCATGCTCACGGCCACCCCGGCATCGACCTGTTGGGCTCCAGCGATCCTTCTGCCTCAGCCTTCCAAGTAGCCGGAACTAGAGGTGCACGCTATTGCGCCCAGCTAATTTTTTTTATTTGTTGTAGAGACGAGGTCTCACCAAGTTACCTGGGCTGGCCTTGAACCCACGGGCTCAGGCAATCCACTCACCTCGGCCTTCCAAAGTGCTGAGATTACAGGCTGAGCCACGGAACCCCGCCTGTCTCTTTTTTATAGCAAGATATCAGCTATTGATTTTTACAACTTTCTCATTTTGTTATCTTCTGCCATCATGTTGCTGGTAATCTTTTTCTTTTTTTCTGAGAAACATGATACCAAGCTCACTAGGTTTATGTCTAAAAAATGACTAGCAAATTTTCATAATACCATAAACATTTATCCAATGTTTAACATATGGCAGACAATGTTACAAGCTTTATAAAAAGTGTTTGGGTGTTAGTACATAGAGTTTTTCAACTATGTTAGCAGTTTTTTCCTTTTACTCTGAAGTTCGTTTCTATATTTCAAAGAATTTTGATGTTCAATTAAACGGCATTCTATATACACATGATATAAACCTTTCAGTAATTGTTAAACTCAGAAGCAGATCATACTTTTAGCAATCTAGAACATTTTCAACAAAGTAACAAGAAGCAAAGGAAGCTTTATAAGAGGGAAAACATGTTAGGCCTAAGACTAGTGCACACATTCCATTCAAGGCTGGTGTCTTTTTTACCTCTTTAAAGCAGGAAGCCACTTAGACTCTCTTATCAAATGATTGAAGCATGCACGTTCACAAACAACTTCTGAATCCAGGCAGGTCAAGAAATTCACTGATTGAAGAAAAGGACACGTGCTCCAGGACAGATGTGTTCAAAAGGCCTAGAAAGAAATGTTGGGAGGGTTGCCCTTTTTTTTTGCTATGACACATCACAATTTCTGGTAGGAAATCAAGGAAGGAAACTGGGCAACCACGATGATTAGTCATAAGGAAGGAGACAACAGGCATTATGAAGCCAACAGATGCAGAACAATGGGAACCATGAGAGGCTATTTTTGTTTGGTTTTGACAATTAATTGAACCTGACAGTGTACTCTACCTTCTCTCAATCTTCTATTACTAAAAGTGGAATGTTTCCATGCCAAAAAATAGTTATATCTTTCCTGATTAAGAATGATTAAAATGCCACTTTGCTCTTTCATCTTCAAGTGTTTACCTAAAAAAGAATTTATTATAAATATAAAAATATTCAAACATACAAAATGACAAGTATCTGTTATTGCATTTCCACTGCTACTGTTTTGCTGCTATTTAAAAGGCTGTCATTTGAAATCCTAGGCTTGAAATTGTAATGTCTTAGGGACCTCCCTTGGCAGTGAATATGGAAAGAAAAGCCAAAGGTCTTCAGTAGCAAATGACTTATGTGGTGGCCTTTATATTTTTTGTGTTGTTTTTGTTTATGTTTTTTGTTTTAATTCCAGATGGTGCTATCACAAAAATAAAAATTCACCTAAGACAGATTTGATTATCTCCTAAATTTTTCCAGTACTTTCCAAACTAATCCAAAATGGAAGTAGATGAAAATTTTACACTAACAAATCAGAAAATAGAACTTCGTACAGAATTGAGAAACTTATGGAATAACTGTTGCCAGCTTACTGGGCCTTGAATGAGCTGCTTATGGCGTTGACCATATCTTCCTTACAAACAATGGTTCTTTGCAATCTGTGGTTCTGAACAGTGGTTCTCCTTACATAAGGAGAATGAATATATTTTCATGAACTTAGAACATTCCTTTGAGTTGGAAGTCTCAAAACTCTAAGGCAGCCTTCAACTAAATCGGCACAGGTACCACAAAGGAGTAACAGATTATTTTGATAGGCATCTACTACTGATTAATGGCAAGAGAAAAGTGGGCAAGTTCAGGTGCATTCTCTTAAAGGGGCTATCTCAAAATTCCAGAAAGGTAGAAATAACTGAGGAGGCTTTATGTTCCTAGGTAAGAGTCATGACATGTCTGTGGGAGAAAGAAATGACCACTGCTACCAAGAGCATAGCCTTCCAAAGTATACATTTGTCCTTTGAAAGATGGTACTTTCTTATATCTGCCACAGTAGCTGCAGTGATTGTCCCCATTGGTGCTCAACTTTGCCACGGCAATTCCTACTTAGGAGGGACCTTTCTCTTTTAGGAGTTCATATTTTCTGGCCATTTCTCAGATCTATACACTGTAGACCACCTTTGTCCTTAATGTTTCCTCCTGCCATGCTGCTACAACTTTCTAGGCAGATTTTGCTAGTTTTACTTGCTCTTGCCCACACTTGCAATTTGTAGTTTTCAAATTTTCTCTGCCTCCTAGTTTCATTGAAGATGTAGTTGATAGGCTTCCCCACTCTATTTACTTTCCTGAAGGAGAAGAGAGTAGATTTGGCACTAAGTTATTGTGACTCTTCCCCTTTCTTCCCCCATCCTCATCCTCCTTCTATTTTCTTCTTTTTTAAAAAAAATGGTATATTAAATTGGAGCAAGATTGTAATTGTTTTATATCAACATTTTAAATTCAGTATGGCAGCTGCTATGCAACATGACTTTTGAACACTTGAAATGTCGCTAGTGTGCTTGAAAAACTAAAATTTATCTCTTATTTAATTAACTTAAATTTAAATAACTGTGTGTGGATATTGATTATCCTATTGAATGGTACAGTTTTAGACAATGAGGAGAATCCATGAGAAGGAGAGAACATGTAAAAACAAAAAGTAGACACCAGAAGTTGTGACATTGTGGAATAAAAGAGAAATAAAGATACCTAGCTGGGATTTATAGGGTTTTGCTCTCTAATATGGGAAGTAAAATTCCCATCCATTTCTTTTTCCCAACTGAAAGTAAGATTTCTGTTTTTTACTAATGACTTTTGGAAAATGTTTTCTTTTGGGAAATGAGAAGAAATACAGTGAGTTATGCTCCAAGATTGTGCACTGGGTTTGGCCATTTGGGGGTTATAATATTGCCTAATGATGGTTATTAAAATCTTATCATTTCCTTGTAAACAGGGTGCTTGCAGTGGGGAAGCATGAATTATCCACTTAATTAAAGTCCCAGGGATTAAGTCAAGAAAATATACAACTACAGAAACGACTTAAGGTTCTTTGCACTTTTGAATATGAGAATTACGTTACATAAAAGAAATAGAGATTAAAACAGAACAATTATCTCCTAGAACATGGAAACTCAGAAAATAAGTCTTTTCAGTGTTAGATGCACAAACAGGTATTTCCAAAATTGTAATTTGAGCATTTGGGATATAGAAATAATATGTAGAACTCTATCATCACTGTAGTAATAACATGATGATTTTTATTCCCCTTCTGGTCACAGTAAGTAATGAACAATCTCATGGCAATTAATCATAAAACCAAACTTCAAAATAAATAGTCTGAAACAAACAATTGCAGATGTAAATGAAATCCAAATTAAATAGCTATCAAATGCAATGTGTTACAACCATTGACCCACGCACACTATGATCCAAAGCAATTATAACAATATATCAGCATCACTACTTTTGTGCTTTGGGGCCATTATTAAGTAAAATAAGGGTTACTTGAACATAAATACTATGATACCATGACAGTTGATCTAATAACTGAGGGTGTTGCTAAGTGACTAGGCACATATGCTGGACAAAGAGATGATTCCATGACATTACTCAAAATGGCACACCATTTAAAACTTATGAATTATCTCAGGAATTTTCCATTTAATATTTTTGGACCACAGTTGACTGAAGCAAAGCCACAGATAAGCGAGGACTGCTGTATTGGACCTCTACTGTAGCTCACACAACCGACTTGTTGATTCGCTCCTTACATTTTTAGCTTTTATGCTCTGTCATTCTTTTGCTTAAATTCTTTGATAAATACTCATTACCTTTATAGAAAAGACCAAAGTTATTGGTGTGGCTTGGAGATGGCCTTCTATTCAAGCCCTTGATTTCATCTTCTGCCACTCTCCCTAACAACTTCCCATTCTCCCTCAACACTCTGTGTAGCTACCTAACTGAGGTCATACTGACTATCTTTGATTCTGTGAACTAATCATGTCTTCACTTGAATATTTTCCTTTCCTGGAATACTCTTTTCTTAATCCTTTCAGTTTAGCCCATCATTTTTTGCAGAGCCTCCTCTGATACCCAGGTCCTAATTGTGTGGGTCTATAGGACCATGTATTTATTTTGCCATGGTCCTTATCAAAGTGCACTATTATTTCTTCTTTTAGTTTTTGGCATTTTAGTATACTATCAAAGAATAACATGCATAGTCATCTAATAAGGCTACTGTAATACTTCTCTCTTTTCTAACTAAAAATCTGTATGAGGCCAGTATTTCTTACTATACTTTAAGCAAAGCAATATATATCTCATTCATGCTAAATGTAGAAGTTAATGTCTCTGGCACTTGAGAATCTACTGTCTTTTATTAAGCCAGACAGATTCTCAAAAACCATAAAGTGGTGCTGTGCCACACTTCTAAATTATTTTTGTCTTGAAGAATGTACTAATAGTTTTTAAAATAAACATAGTTAAGATAATGTAATAGATTTACTGCTTTTTTAAACAAATGACTAAATTAATATTTAACATGTGTTCAGTTTTAATTTATAATACTGCAAAGATTGATGGATCTAACTCTCAAAAAGTAAAATACTTTAAGATGTTCAATAATTTCAAAGGTGTTTTAGGGGTCTGAAATTTAAAAGTTTCAAAATTGCTTCTATACTTCAAATTGTGAGAACTGATAAGAGCAGTGAGCCTTCCATGCCAAGAACATGTTTATCTACTTGTTTAGGTCTTCTTTAATTTCTCTCAGCAATGTTTTGTAGTTCTTAGTGCAGTAATCTTGAAATATTTGTTAACTTTTTCCACATTTTAGTTTTTGATGTTATTATAGAATTTAAAAAAAAATCCATTGCTTACTATTAAAATATAGAAATACAGTCAGATTTTGTATTTTGTGTCCTTGATAAATTCGCTTATTAGTTCTAGACATTGTTTTGTAGATTCCTTAAGACTTTGAATGCAATCATGTCACTTATACATAAGAAAGTTTTATGTCTTCTTTTCCAGTCTCCATGCCTTTTATTTCTTTTGGTTTCTTTTATTTATGTATTCTCTAGAAAAATATCAACTAGAAGCAGTACGAACAGACATTTTTTCCCTCTTTCTGATTGTAAAGGAAAACTTTTTAGGTTTATGCCATTTGATATGTAGGGATCTTTGTTTTGTTTGTTTTTGGTAAATGTCTTTTATTGGATTAAAGAAGCAACCTTATATTCATAATTGAATAAGAATTTTAAACATGAATTAGGTTGAAATTTTGCCAAATTTTTCGTTCTACATATTTCTGCATTTTTAGATGTATACATCATCCACATGAGTTAATCATTTGGTTAAATTCTTTTATTTAATCAACATAGAAAACAATATTCGCTGATTTACTTAAATGTTTCACCAATCCTAGTATAGAGACTATTTGGTCATGATACATTTACCTTTTTACATATTGCTGGATTAAATGTGCCAATTTTCACCTATGTTAAATGATTTTGGTCATTAATTTTTGGAATTTGTAGTGTTTTCATCAATTTTGTGTTAGGATTTTCTAGCATGCTTAGAGAAGTTGAAAGTGTTTCTCCATCTTCTGTTTCTTAATTTTATTTTAATTTATTTTTTATTATAAAGATGTGGGGTACAATTCAGGGTTAGGTATACCAACATTGATCATGCAGGTACCCTTGTTGATGAGGTATGCCCCCCTCCCCCAGCAGTTTCCCTCAACAGCCAGTCCCATCCCCTTCTCCTGACAGTTTTTCGCTACTGCCAATTGCTTTCTCATAGCATTATAATTGTTCAAGGTCACCTTATGAGTGAGAACATATGGAACTCACTTCTTTGTTTCTGTGATAAATCACTGAGTATGATAGACTCCAAATCCATCCAATTTGCTACAAAGTCCATATATTTGTCCTTCTTTATGGCTGCATAATATTCCATTGTGTATATGTACCACATTTTTTTTTATCCAGTCCAGTGTTCTGTTTCTTAAAAGAGTGCTAGTAAGGCTGAGAGTGGAGACCCATGCCTATAATCCCAGTATTTTGTGAAGCTGAGGTGAGAGGATTGCCTCAGCCCACGAATTCAAGACAAGCTTGGACAACTTGATGAGACCTCATCTCCACAATAAATTAAAAAATTAGCCAGGCGTGATGGTGTGCATCTTTAATTCCAGCTACTTGGAAGCCTGAGGCAGAAGGATGGCCTGAGCCCAGCAGGTCAAGGCTGCGGTGGCCGTGAGCATGCCACTGCACTCCAGCCTGGGTGACAGAGCGAGACTCAGACTCAAAAAAAAAAGAGTGCTGGTAAGATTGGCATTATATGCTCCTTAAATGTATTACAGAATTTACAGTGCAGTCATCTGGTCCTGGAGTTTTCTTTGTGAGAAAGTATCTGATAACAAATTTGACCTCTTTAATAAATATCAGGCATTCATTTTTAAAATTTTCATTTGGGATCAGTCTTGGCAAGTTGTATTCATCAAGAAAATTGTCTGTTTCATTTAAATTATATCCTGTTACATTTTAAAAATCTGTATAATAAAATACATATGAGTTTATTTTTTGCACTGGCTGTATCATGATTTTTAAAATGTATGTGTTATCTCTTTATTTTTTAATTATCATAGCTTGGGTCTTATTGATTTTGTTAATCTTTTCAAACAACAAAAATCAAAGTTTTGACTTTGTCAGTTTTCTAATATTCATTTCTATTTCATTATTATCTGGTATTTAATATTTTCCTTCTTTCTACTTACTTTGGGTTTACTTTTAGTCCTCTATTTCTGACATTTAAAGATAATATTGATTACACAAGTACTTAGGTCTGCTTTAGCTGTGTAATAGGGTTCTCTAGAGAAATAGAACCATATAAAGTATGTTAAAATTAAATTAAATTAAATATTTATTATGTGAACTGGCTCGCGCAATTATGGAGGGCTAGAAGTGCCAGTTCAAAAGGTCTGAGAAGTGGTGAAATCGATGGTATAAGTCCTGGTCTAAACCTGAAAGCCTAAGAACCTGGTAGTGATGATCATGGGGGCATCAATAGTATAAATTCTGGTCTGAATCTGAAAACCAGGAATGCCAATGTCTAATGGCAGGAGAAGAGGATGTCCCAGTTCAAACAAGAGAGAGAATTAACTCCTTTTTAGCACTTTTTTTGTTTCATTCAGGTCCTCAAGGGCCTTGAGGTTACCTGTCCACACTGGTGAAAGTGAATCCTCTTTACTCAGTTTACTAATTCAGATGTTAATCTCTGCAGGAAACACCCTCACAGACATACCCAGAAATAATGTTTTATCAGTTGTCTGTATATGTCTTAGCCTAGTCAAAATGATATGTAAAATTAACCATCAGAAGCTGCATCATATGTATTGTAACATATCGAACTTTAGAATTTTTTTTTATTGTGATATTGAGGGGTACAGTTAAGGGTTAGGTACACAAATATGTCTTGTTCAGGCACCCTTGTTGATAAGAATGGCCCTCCATCCCCAGACAGGTATTTTACTGCTATTAATCCCTTCGCCTATCCCTCCCACCCCCGCATCGTTTCCCACCACTGTCAGTCATTTTCTTGTGGTAATACGTTGGATGATCAAGGTCTACTATATGAGTGAGAAAATGTGATACTCAGTTTTTTGTTTCTGTGAGAGGTCACTCAGTATTATAGACTCTAGTTCCATCCAGGT
>CAUYQG010145266.1:0-11159 GCA_963574415.1 Tarsius wallacei | reverse complement strand
TTTATTGCAGCATTATTCACAATAGCAAAAACATGGAACCAATCATCCTGCTTATTGAAAAAAGACAGGAGTTTTTATTTTCTATTTTTATTTTTTATTTTTTGAGTTGGAGTCTCACTCTGTCACCCAGACTGGAGTGCAGTGGCCGCTCCCGGCCACCGCAGCCTCAACCTGCTGGGCTCCGGTGATCCTTCCACCTCAGCCTTCCAAATAGCTGGAACTACAGGCGTGCGCTACCACGCCCGGCTAATTTTTTGATTTATTGTAGAGATGAAGTCTCGACAAGTTGCCCAGGCGGGTCTCGAACCCACGGGCTCAGGCAACCCACTCGCCTCAGCCTCCCAAAGTGTGGGATTACAGGCTGAGCCACCGAGCTCGGCTTGTCTTCAGTTTTAAATAGGGCAGTTGGGGATGCCTTCACTGTGAAGGGAACACTTGAGCTAAGACCTGAGGATACAAGGAGAGGGCCACATGGAAACTTCTGGACAGACGCTTGTATTCTTGGTGTGTTCAAGGGATTGAAAGAAAGGCCAGTGTTGTTGGGGTGGAGGGAGTAAGGAGAGGGTAGGAGAGGCTAGTGAGATTGTGGGGACTGTGTCATGACTTTGACGGTTACAGTGAAGGTCTTGGCACTGACTTTGAATAAGATGGGGCCACTGGAAGGCTTTGAGCAGGGGAATGACATGATTTCATGTGTATTATTCAAGGACCACTCTTCCTTGGGAAGGGTGGGAATGGGCAGGCCACACTAGGTGAGAGCTGGTGATGCCCTGGGCTAGAATGGTGGCAGTGGGGGCACATGGGGGCAGGTGGAGCTGGCAGGGTTTCCTAGGGAATGGGATGTGGGTATAGAGAAGAGACTCTAGGTGCTGCCAAGAGTTCTGATCCAAGAGGCTGGGAGGTTGGAGTCACCAGGGGTGACACGGTGACATGGGGAGGTCAAACGTGTGGTTTGGACATATCAGTATGAAATGCCTGTGTCGATCCAAGTGCTGCTGTCGGGGTCAGGGAGAGGCCCAGGGTGGAGGTGAACACCAGGGAGATGTCAGTATTTAGGCGATATTGAAAGCCATGGGTATGGATGCAACTACCATGGGAGTGAGTGAAGCCGAAGAAGAGATTTGAGGGTTATCCCTGTGGTCCCAAGAGCCAAGAATCAGAGAGATGAGGAGGAGCCAGCAGAGAAGACCTGGGCAGGAGTGGCCAGGGAGGCAGGAGGAGAGCCAGGGGAAGAAAGTGTTCCCAGGAGGAGGATAATTGGTTGAGTCAAATTCTACTGACAGGTCACATAAGGTGGGGACAGAGAACAACCATTGGATTTAGCAATGTAAGGTTACTGATGACTTTGACACGAACAGTTTTCATTGGGGCAGCAGTGGAGAAAGTCTGATCCAAGTGGGTTTAAGAAGAAATGGGAGCTACAACTCACAACTAAAAGACAAACAACCCAATTCCAAAATAGAGACAGGGTTTAAATAGACGTTTCTCCAAAAAAGATACACAAATGGCCAATAAGCCCATGAAAAGATGCTCAACATCATTAGTCATCAGGGAAATGCAAATCACAACCACAATATGTCACTTCACACCTACTAGGGTGGCTATGGTCCCAAAATAAAAAATAACAAGTGTTGGTGAGGACGTGGAGAAACTGAAGCCCTTGTACGTTGCTGGCGGAAATATAAAATAGTGCAGCTGCTGTGGAAAATGGTATGGCGGTTTCTCAAGAAGTTAAATATAGCTCTGCCACATGGCCCAGAAACTTGCCTCTTGGGTATATTCCCAAAATAATCAAGAAGGGACTCTAACATATACTCGTTTGCCAATGTTGATAGCAGCATTATTCACAGTGGCCAAAAGGTGGAAACAGCCCAAGTGTCCATCAACAGAAGAATGGATAAAGGAAATGTGGTCTATACATACAATGGAATATTATTTAGCCATAAAAAGGAATCAAGTTCTGATACATGCTACAGCATGGAAGAACCTCAAAAACATTATGCCAAGGGAAAGAATCCAGACCCAAAGGACAAATATTACCCGATTCAACTTATATAAAATATCTAGAATAGGAAAAGACATAAAGACAGAAGGTAGTTTAGAAGTCACCAGGGGCTGCAGGGAAGGGAGAATGGGGAGTTATTGTTTAATGATTGCAGAGTTTCTGTTTGGAATGATTTAAAAAGTTTTAGAATTAAACAGTGGTAATAGTTATGCAACAATTGCAAATATAATTAATGCCACTGAATTGTACTCTTAGAAGTGATTAAAATGACAAATTTTATGTTATATATATTTTTACAATTAAAAAATTAATAATGTAATATACCAAAACCATTGAACTGTACACTTTAAATGAGTGAATTGTACCGTATGTGAGTTATATCTCAATAAATCTGTTTTTTTTAAAAAAAGGAATGAGAAGACTCCTATTTTTCAGAAATGGTGTGTTAAGTTACTCAAGTCAGCCCCTCCATTGAAAACAAGTAAAAAGGCTGGAGAAAATATAAACAAGGGTCTGAAAAGCATTAAAGAGATGGCAAGACTACAAGGAGTTACAAGGCCAACATGTGGGGGCTAGGATGACTTCAAGAGGTAGGAGACATGAAAACTATTGATGTCTTGAAGGCATTTGACAATCCTGAAAAACCTGATCCTTTGTTTTGACAGGCTTGTGGGCTGAAGGAACAGAGACTGAAGCTCAGAGATTGCACTGGTTGGGTAATCTAATAGAGGACACTCCACTGCTTCCAGGGTGATGCTGAAATATATGTGAAAAAACCCAGATGAATTTCAGACAGGTTTTAATAGCCTGGGAATCCAGGGAATCACAAGCACTGAATTTGGCTTAAGGTGGTCTTAGGCTGTAGTGTCCTTAGGTCCTTGGAAGAGGCAAACACAAATTCCCTGTGGAGGAAAATAGCTTCATTGTAGACCTCAAATTATTCCTACATTTTTTTCAAAAACATTACCCAGCAAGTAGCTAAAAGATAATCAGAAACACGAGGAAGCAAGACTCCAGGTGACATCCAGCGAGAATAACAGATAAAATAGACAACTCAGATATTAGAGTTATCAGGTGAATCATAAAACAATTATCTGACTATAAATAAGGAAATAAAAGACAAGTTTAAAAACTGTCTTCAGGAAATAGGAATCTATAAGTGACAGAACAGATTAGAAAAACAACCAAAGAGAAATTTTAGAAATAAAAAATACCAAATTTGAAATTAAAAATTCAATGGAAAGATTTAGCATCAGATTAGACATGTTTGAAGGAGAACTAGTGAACTGGAAGATAGGTAAAAAGGAATTATCCAGAATTCAAGCACAAAGGGACACAAATATGGGAAAGCAGAAGAGAGGCAAGAAATTGTGCTGGATATCTTTTGCTCGATCCTCCAGGCAGAGTTTCTGCCACTTCCTACATTGCCCTGTGTCCCAGGAAGCTGAGTTGTATAGACTGTATTAAGAAGCTGTCTTGAGCTCTGGCTTCCAGTTAATTTGACTAATGGTAAGCAATAGCAGGGGGTCAGAAGGTGGGAGTGGAGTGAAGTCAGGATATTTATATTCTAGGTTCCTTTCTTGCTGGTGGCCACAGGATTGGTATGTTCATCTGTCACGTGGCTTCTCTGTACAGACATCCTTTCTTGGTTCTGGGAGTATTCCCACACCCTACCCCTTCAGGTCTAGTAAGTAGCAATGACTCAACATTGTTACTATTCCCAGCCAACTGGCCCTTCCTTGTCAGTCACATTAAACTCCACCCTTGACAAACAGTTCTTTTATTAAGATTTTCTCACCTCAGCAGTTTGAGTGTGTTGTCTGTTTCCTGATAGGACTCAGAGTGCTATAGTGAAATGGAGGATATAGTGAGATATCTAACATATGTCTAGTCAGTGCCCTAGAGGGAAGGTAAGAGATAATGCAGGAGAAGCAAAGTTTGAGACAATGACTGAGATTTTTCCAGAACCAGAATATTCTGCGATAGGAATTCAAGACAGGATAAACAAAAAGAAATCTATTCCTAGACACAAATTCCTGTGGTGATATGTCATGCAAATGGACAACAACAACAACAACAACAAAACCCTCAAACAACAACAATCCCCCAAATCAGAGGAAAAAAAAAACCAAAGAGGGTAATGAAAAAACAGTCACAGAATCAAATGCATAGCACCTTCAAAAGAGCAACAGTCACATTGACAGCTGACTTTGCAACAGCAGCAATGGAAGTTAGAAGATAATGAAATGTGATCTCAGTATGCAGAAATAAATAACTGCCACTCTAAAATCTGAATAAAATAAATAAAATCTAAATCTAAATAAAATAAAATATAAGACAATTTAAAATGTATTTCAGGATTGAGGGTGAAAAAAACATTTTCAGACAAAAACTGAGAGCATTTGCTAACAGCATACCCAAACTAAAGGGAATTATAAAACATGTGCTTTACCCTAGAAGAAAATGATCTTAGGTGGAAGGGTTGGAATTTAAACAGGAGTGAGGAGCAAAGTAGTAAAAATTTGGGCAACTGAAAAGGAACATTGATTTGTGAGATTTAAATATATACATAGAATTAAAACAAATAACAAAGGCATTAAAATTGGGAGTGTGTTAATTCAGTTGAAGACTTTATAAGTTCTTGTGGGGGGTATCTGGAAAGAGAGTAAAGATAGTAAACTCAATCCAAACTTATTAACAACGTATTGCATGTAGATGAAATAATGGCTTCATTTAAAGGCAAAGATGATCAGGCTATGAAAAACCCAACCAAGTGTTGATTACAAAAGACATGTCTAAAAAGAATGCGCTGGGTGTGGTGGCTCATGCCTGTGGTCCCAGCACTTAGGGAGACCGAGATGGGTGGATTGCTCGAGCCCAAGGTTTCAAAATTAGCTTAGGCAATATGGTGAAACCTTGTTTCAACACAAAAATTTAAAAAATTAGCCAGGCATGATGGCGTGTGCCCATAATTCCAGCTCTTAGGGAGGCTGAGGTGGAAATATTGCCTGGGTCTGAGAGGTTGAGACTGTGATGAGCTGTGAGTGTGCCACTACACTCCAGCCTGGGTGACAGAGTGAGACTCTGATTCAAAATCAATCAATCAATCGATCGATTAAAAGAATGTAGAACTATCAAAAGTATAGAAAGAGGCATACTACACAATACTAACAAGATAAAACTGATGTACTAGGGTACTATTAGTATAGACTTAATATTAGACAATATGGACCCTATTAATATTAGGCAAAGGGAAGTCTCTAACAACCACATGCAACGTGATACTCTTTATGTGAAAATATAAAGATGAAAACTGGCCAGGCTTGGTGGCTCAGCCTGTAATCCCAGCACTTTGGGAGGCCAAGGCAAGTGGATTGCCTGAGCCCACAGGTTCAAGACCAGTCTGGGCAACTTGGTAAGACCTCGTCTCTACAATAAATAAATAAAA
The DNA here is from genome assembly GCA_963574415.1 of Tarsius wallacei. Lineage (NCBI taxonomy): Eukaryota > Metazoa > Chordata > Mammalia > Primates > Tarsiidae > Tarsius > Tarsius wallacei. The sequence goes on along the minus strand of CAUYQG010145266.1, from coordinate 5,706 downwards.
AATTAGCTGGGCGTGGTAGCACATGCCTGTAGTTCCGGCTACTTGGAAGGCTGAGGCGAAAGGATCGCCGGAGCCTAGTAAGTTGATGCTGGGGTGGCCGTGAGTATGCCACTGCATTCCAGCTTGGGCGAGGGAGTGAGACTCCAACTCAAAAAAAATATTAAAATTTATGTGAAATCATAATGTGTATGGAGTTATTAAAACAATAAAACACTTTTAGAGGTATGTCTAGATGCAATAAAACCAAACAAAAGGAAAGCAAAGTGAGTATGAACCTCAGGTGGGGTAAGCCAGGAAAATGGAAGCTAGTGGTGATGGACAACGCAATTGGACCAGGCACGGTGGCTCACGTCTGTAATCCCAGCACTTTGGGAGGTAGAGGCAAGAGGTGACTGAGTCCAGGGGTTCAAGACCAGCTTGGGCAACTTGGTGAGATTGCGTCTCTACAATAAATCAAAAAAATTAGCCGGGCATGGTGGTGTGCTCCTGTAGTTCCACCTACTTGGAAGGCTGAGGCAGAAGGATCACCAGAGCCCAACAGTTCGAGGCTGCAAGTAGCCGTGAGCGTGCCGCTGCACTCCAGCCTGGGCAACAGAACCAGACTCTGACTCAAAAACAAAACAAAACACAAACAAACAAAAGAAACGTGTAGGATACCTGAATAGGCATAGCACCAAAGAAGATACCCAGATGACCAAAAGAAATGAGAAGATGTTTAGCTTCTTTCTTTAATCATGGGAGGTAAAAAGAATCTCACAATATGATTAACAGCACAACCAGGTTGGCTAAAATTTTGATGACTGACTAAAAAGTGAATGCTAAGTGTTAGTGAGGATGTGCAGCAAAAAAAGAACCCTAAGAAACATCCTGCTAGGAGTGTTACTCAGTACAAGCTCTTTGGAAGACATTTTGCATCCTACGAGGGGGACCCCAAAAACCCTGGAATTTATTTACAAAAATTGCGTATTTATTCTTACATGCTTAAAGTTCAGTCACCCTCAAAGTACTCTCCGTTTGATGCAAGACACCTATTGAGATGCTTTTTCCACTGCTCAAAACAGTTTTTGAACTCGTCGGTTTTGATGCCTTTTAGTGCTTCTGCCATTTTTTGTTTCACCTCTCCCACATGGACAAAATTTCCCTTTGTGGACTTTCACAACCAGGGAAACAAAAGAAAGTTGCTGGGCAAGACTGGATGAATAGAGAGGTTGGGACATGGGGGTCATGCTGACGTTGGTCAAACACTGCTGAGTACTCAGCGCATGTGGGCAAGTGGTTGTATACATGCCCCATTATGAAATGGGCCAATATGTTGAAAGAATCTCCCCCCTCCAAAATTCACTGAAGCAGAATGCAGCCTCTCACAACAACACCAGCTGGTACACTGATGCCAGTGGGTTCCTAGAACACTCACCTAGCAGGGGAAGCCTGTACTACAAGGGACCTGCCTTCTAAAAAATGATTTTGTTTTTTGGGGGTCCCCCTTGTATATTAAAGTTGGATATATGCATAGCTTTATGATTCAGGCATTTCCATCTAAATGCATACACTATGCAAATGGAGTGCTTGTATGCCTTAGAGTCCATGTATAATCAAGTTCACAACAGCACTGTTAATCATAGTCCCAAACAGGAAACGACCCAAATGTCCCCCCATAGTAAAAAAGAATAACTGGCATGCATAAAATGGATGCCACAACAGCAACAAAAATGAATTAACTACAACATGTTAGGTTGAATCTTTTTTTTTTTTGAGTTGGAGTCTCACTCTGTCGCCTAGACTGGAGTGCAGTGGCCGCTCCCAGCCACTGCAGCCTCGACCTGCTGGGCTCCGGCGATCCTTCCGCCTCAGCCTTCGGAGTAGCCGGAATTGCAGGCATGAGCTACCATGACTGGCTGATTTTTTTATTTATTGCAGAGATGAGGTCTCGCCAACTTGCCCAGGTGGGTCTCGAACCCGCGGGCTCAGGCAATCTACTCACCTCAGCCTCCCAAAGCGCGGCATTACAGGCTGAGCCACCGAGCCCGGCTAGGTTGAATCTTAAACATATTACGTTGGAGGAAAAAAAGCCAGACAGCAGAAGAACATTGGAAGAAGGTATGTTGGCCAAGATGGGAGTCTGTAACCTATAGAACTGGGACCCGAAGGTTGCAGGTACAGTTTAAGTGTGATTAAAACATACAAGCAAAACTCTGTCCTGCAGAAAGAAAACAACAAAACCTTCACGCTTCAATTAGCACACGGGGTGGATGGAGGGAGGAGCTTCTGAGAATTTGAACCCACAACGTGTTTTGATGCCTGAATTCACACCACCAATGTGGCCTGACAAAATCTCAAGCACAGAACTTCACATTTTAAGTGGTCTCAAGCTGATCATGCCCTAGGTGACTGACAGAAGTCTACATAAATCCAGGTGTAAGGCGCCATCAATGTGAAATGCACTCCAATTTCATAATTTTTTTTTTGAGTTGGAGTCCCACTCTGTCACCCAGGCTAGAGGGCAGTGGCACGCTCCCGGCCACCGCAGTCTCGACCTGCTGGGTTCCTGTGATCCTTCCGCCTCAGCCTTCCAAGTAGCTGGAACTACTGGCGTGCACTATCACTCCCGGCTAATTTTTTATTTATTGTAGAGACGAGGCCTTGCCAAATTGCCCAAGTGGGTCTCGAACCCGGGGCTCAGGCAATCCTCTTGCCTCGGCCTCCCAAAGTGCAGAGATTGCAGGCTGAGTCTCTGAGCCAGGCCCCATAAATGTTAAAATGTGAAAAATGTGCTTCTATTTGTAAGAATTGCGGAAATAAGCTATAAATTCCAATGCAAGTAAAGCTGAACTATAAACCTCCAGTTAGTTGAAGCCGGTACCTGTTACCCAGGTCTCCACCCCCCCACATGTCCTTAAAAAATAACAAAGATCAAGAAGAAGGGAAATAAAACTACACAAAAGCTATGCCCTCAGCATAAATACATAGAATGCCCAAACTTCAAAATTACTATGAGCAAAAGGAGAAAGAACGCCAGCCCAGCATGTAGTCTCTAACCCTCCCACCACATCCCACTCCACCACAAGGCTTTGTGACAGATAAAGCAGACTGAGAGACACTACAGGAAGAGAAAAGAGTGGAGTTAGCAACAGGGCTTAAAGTTGATCTCCAGGAAGATGAAGTCCACCCTAAGTCTTAAAAATACTATCAAAGAAAAAGTCCAAGTAGGTCAGAACACCAACCACAGGGAAGGAACTTAAAAGTCCGCCTGCCTGATTTGAAGGGTGGTCTTCAAAATGCACAGCTTTTTGGAAAGAAAAGGGCAAAAAAGAAAGGAGAAGTATCCTTTGGAAATTGGGTGGTAAGAGGGAAAGAGGCAAAAGGGAAAAATGTAGGGCCCTGCACTAGGAAAGAGAACCAAAAATTAGGAGGACACATAATCCTTTTGCCGACCATCAAATCAAAACCTATCAAATGATCTGGACTTTATTGACAGAAGAGGGTGCCATTGAACTTGAAATCCCATAAAACATTCTAAGAGCACAACATGAATGGGAACAAAATTAATAGGTTCATAGAGTCACTGCCAAAAAAAAATCCCAGAAAACAAAAAGCAACACACACAAAACAAGGAACTTCCCCTGAAAAACAATGATAATGCAGGAAAAAACCCTAACACGTTTATTCTTTTTTTGACATTTATTCTAAATACAGCTAATCATACTCAAATAAGCATTTAAAGATATAAAAAGCCATCTTGAATTATAAATTCAAACAAGGACGCAAAATCTCCAAGGACAACTGAAAAGAGAATTGATGGAATTCAGGAAAGAAATAGAAGAGATGAAAACATCATCTCAGAAGTGAAGAAAAATTATAAGGTGTCCTGGAGAGATAAGATGCAAATGAAAATTTAATAAGGGACGTTTAGGAAAGGAAGAAAAACAATCAAGAGAATGAAAGTGAATTTAAGAAAGATGTAAAACAGGTCAGAGGGAAGGTAGTGGGGATGGAAGTCAGGCAAGGAAGGAGTAGCATTTGTATTGATGGAGTCCTGAGGAAGAAAAGCAATGGAACAGAACTAATATTTAAAATTGTGACCACGAAGATTTTCTAGAATTGACAACAACAAAAGACCCAAATCTACATAATCAAAGGATATACTAAGTGCCTGGGAAAATTAACTCAGAATGATCAACTTTGAGACATCTCTTAGTCAAAGGGCTAGATTGAGTGTGCAATGGGCACGGTGACTCATGCCTGTAATTATAGCACTTTGGGAGGCCAAGATAGGAGGATTTCTTGAGCCCAGGAGTTCAAGACCAGCCTGGGCAACATAGCCAGACCTCATCTCTACTACCTGGGAAGCTTAAGCTTAGGTGGAAGGATCACCTGAGCCCAGGAGGTTGAGGCTCCAGTGAGCTGTGATGGTGCTACTGCACTGCAGTCTGGGTGACAGAATGAGACCCCAACTCAAAAAAAAAAAAGAAGAAGAAGAAGAAGAAGAAAGAAAATATGAACCAAGGATTTTATATCCAGCCAAGCTGTCCTTCAAATAAACAGCTTTCAAAATAAAAGAACCTATGGAATTATGACTCTAATAGAAGATGAGCTTATTCAAACGAAGAGATGACTAGAAAACTTTAGCATAGAACTGATGATGAGTGTGGTGTAAACACACAAAAAATAAACATGGAGATGGGGCTGGAACACCAGAGTGCAAATATTATATGTTTTGACAATGTACGAATGTGCAACTGAAAAATGGGAGGAGAAAGGAAACAGAAGACAAAAAATAGAATAATCTCATTTATTGCTGTGTAGAAAATGGGCGGGAGTTAAGAGGTATCAAATAAAAAGGGATAAACCAGATAATAAAAGGTTAAATAATAGAATAAGAGAATAACGACATTAAGTACAACCCTCTCTAAATTAAGTCAAATTAAAGTTAAAGAACAAAAGTATACATCTTGTAGAAAAAGAAACATAGCAAATATAACAAAATACATACAATTACATGATGTTATGACAGATTAAACATATCAATCATATCAATAAATATCACTGGGCTTAACTCACCTACTGAAAAAAAATTTTCAATCTGGGTCACAAAGACAAACTATGTGCAGTATATATAAGATGCACACCTAAAACAAAGAGATTCCAAAAGTTTTAAATTAGGAAATGGACCAATATGTACTGGGCAAACGGACAAATAAAAAGGCAGTGATAGTGATTCTGATAACAGACAAAGTAGACTTCAAGTCCTGAAGCATCAAGTTTGAAAAAGCAGGGCATCTCCTAATGCTAACTGTCACGATTCATAGAGAAGATAGAATACTTATGAATATGTATGCACCAAATAATATGGCAACCACCTTTATGAAGTAAAAAGTACAGGAGTTGAAAGGATGCACAGACATACACTGTCTGTGAGACTTTAACACACACTCTGTATCAGAAAGATCAGGAGGATGGAAATTAAGGAGGTGGAAAACCTAAACACCACAATCAAGGTAAAACTTACAGACATGAAGGTATACCTCGTTTTATTATAGCATTTAGCAAATATTACTTTCTTTTTTTTTTTTTTTTTTTTTTTTGAGTTGGAGTCTCACTCTGTCGCCCAGACTGGAGCGCAGTGGCCGCTCCCGGCCACCGCAGCCTCGACCTGCTGGGCTCCGGCGATCCTTCCGCCTCAGCCTTCCAAGTAGCTGGAACTACAGG
>CAUYQG010145264.1:0-10168 GCA_963574415.1 Tarsius wallacei | reverse complement strand
CACCTTTCGGTGAATGTTACATTTTGGAATTCCAAAAGAAATCTGTGTTCTTTTCCACGAGAAGCACTTCAAGGTATTCCAAAACAGATTCAGTGTCCATAATTTCTTCTTCCCAAGTTTAACTTCTGGAACTGTGCTTATTAATGTAGGTGAGGGAGGTATGACTTAAAGGGGTTGATCAGAATTGAAAGGGGCATGGATCAGATTTGTTGGTGGTGAAGACAGTTTGAGGTCTTACATGATATTAAAGAGATTTTTTTTTTCTTTTTTTCGTGTTTCTCAAAAAGGACCTCCAGCTAGATAAGAGAAATAGGTTTTAGTGTTCCCTGGCACTGTAGGATGACTCTGGTTGACAATCATATATTATACAGTAGCTAGAAGGAGGAGATTAATGCTGCCCAACATAAAGAAATGATAAATGTTTGTAGTGATGGATGCACTAATTACCCTGATCTCACCACTATATATCACATGTATTGAGACATCACTATACACCCCGTAAATATGTGTAGTTATTATTTGTTGTAAGTGGTAGCCCCAAATCTGAGAGGGCTTAAGCGTCGTGCTTACTCCTTTTCCAAAGGAGTCACCAAAAGTCCAGCAGGGAGAGACATTGGTTTATTAGAACTTATGGGAGGCACCGATGGCAGCTAATGGGTGAAGAATCTGTGCCTCGAGACAGTTTTATAATCCAGCAAGTTAATTATTCATTCAAATTTCTATACAGTGTTTACAATTACACTGGTTAAGAGTGATGACTACATTATCTTTGCTTAGTCACCTGCATCCCATGATGGGTCACCTGCGTCCCATGACTCATTACTGACAATATGCACTTATCAATCAGAGACCAGCCTTGGCCAGAAGCTGATCCCTGGGGGGTGGGGGTGGATGCAAAAGAAGCCAGGTATAGGGAGAAACAGTCTACATCCCAATGATACCTCCTATTTGTCAATTAAAAAAGTAAAATTTAAAATAAAAAAGGGCTATAGGTTGGAAATGATCTTCTCAGTGAGATGACAGCAGGGAAAAGCAGCCCATCTCTTTTTCCCCAGATCTCTGCTCGCAGAGGGGAAATAACCCAATACCTACTCAGCAACAAACCTACCAAGACATAAGAATGTTGGAAGGAAAATCATGACAGATTTTGGAATGGGCAATAGAGATAACTAGATGCCCTTTCAGTGGAGCAAGACGGTGATCATAAAATTCTCTTAGGTTGTGCACCTTTTTTTGTCATTGACTAGGCTATTTACAACTCTTCAGAGACAGAAGTTAACATATAAAAAACAGATACAGATGCAAATAATTTTTGTTCCTATAAAGGCAAGTTGTGTGAAGCAGCATGCCATTGACTACCCCTGAAAGGGTGAAATGCCAACAGGCAGTCACTTTAGCCAAAGTGCAGCCATGTGACACCGCGTAGTTCTGTTGTGCTTTCTTAGCAAAATACTTGACCTTGCCCCCAACCATTAACAAAGGGCAGAACCAATTTCCTGGAGGTCATCAGTGATGATTGTCTTGCAACCCTCAAGCATGCTTTGTACTAACTAAATACTTTTATCCAAAGTATTTGTCTTCCTTCCATAAAGGGCCAAGCAGACCTAATCTATTATGATCAGCCCTTTGTGGCCTATGTGACACAGACCACTGCCCTATTACCATGGCAACAGTTTCTGTGCTCACCTGCTGCTTCGTGATGATATAAAACAGGCCACCACCCCATCACCATGGCGACCTGCCCCACCAAAGGAAAGCTTTAAAAAGCATTCAACCTCAAGCAGCCGCCACCAATCCTTTTTTTAAGCTCTGGCTCCCTGCCCAATCTGGGGGTGGTGGATCCTCCCCCTCTCTCTTCAATCTACTTTCTAAATAAACTCTTTTTCTCATCTAATTTCTGTGCAATTCTTTGTGCCTTACCCGCGGTACCAGCTCAGCCCACCAACCCACTGACCTTACATTTTTACTGACCTAACAATCACCCTCTGAAGTCATCCCAGTTCTGCCGTCTTCCATCCACGCAGATGCATTTCCCACTTTCCTTATCATTCACAGATGAGTGATGCTTTGAGTTCTCCTTTGAATTGACTGCAACATCTTCCTGATTTCCTCATTAATTAACAAATTAAATAAAATCTTTGTGGGGCACAGTGGCTTACACCTGTCATCCCAGCACTTTGGGAGGCCAGGGTGAGAGGACTGCCTGAGTCCAGGGGTTCAAGACCAACTTGGGCAACTTGGTGAGACCTCATCTCTCCAATAAATCAAAAAATTAGTCAGGCATGGTGGTGTGGGCCTGTGGTGGAAAGATCACCTGAACCAACAGGTCGAGACTACAGTAACCATAATCACACCACTGCACTCCAGTGAGACTCCAACTCAAAAAGCAAACAAACACAAACTGATATGTGTTCAGTTGGTATTTGAATGTGAGTCACAATTATACCTTATTATTATTTTTGAGTTGGAGTCTCACTCCATCACCCAGGCTGGAGTGCAGTGGCACGCTCACAGCCACCCCAGCATCGACCTGCTGGGCTCTGGCAATCCTTCTGCCTCAACCTTCCAAGTAGCCGGAACTACAGGCATGTACTACCATGACCAGCTAATTTTTTATTTGTTGTAGAGACGAGGTCTTGCCAAGTTGCCCAGGCTGATCTCGAACCTGCAGCCTTGGGCAATCCACTCACCTTGGCCTCCCAAAGTGCTGGAATTACAGACTGAGCCACCGGGCCTGGCCAGTACCTTATTTTGAAAATTATCCTCTAACGTAAGTTTTTGTTCTAACTCCCTGTCTCTCCATCCGTCTGTTCCACCTACACTTCCTTCATCCACCCACATTTTGTAGTTACGAAGGCACGCACGGTCCCACTGCCCTTATAAGCATGGCTGCTGGAACCAGGCAGCCCGAGCTCAGAACCCAGACTCTGAGACGCGCTCCTCAACGCCTCTGTGTCTTAGTTTCCTCCTATGTAAACTGAGGCTCCCTCCCTGGGTTTTGCAATGAATAAATGCGTTCCATAAGCAGAGCATTTAGAGCAGTGTGGGGAACATTGTAAAATGCCTGTGAGTTCCATCTCCCTCAGGTTGCAAGGACAGAGATAATTTCTCCCTCCCTCTGGGACCGGCTGCTTCTTACGAGTCCGGAAACCACATCCCGCTCCTCTGTTGCTTCTGTGAATGAAAATCAATTTCTAATTTAGGACACTTTTAGTACCACTACTTTCTAATTTTCTCCTCTGTCAGGATATTACTACCAAGTGAGGATTTATATAGCAATTTTCGTCTGAGGGTGCTCCATTTTTTTTTAACCGAATGAATTTATCAAATCACCACTCGCCATGCTAACGGCCCTCCAGATGGGACCGATGCACTCACTGCATTTACTTATTCTGAACATCAAATTGTAGCAGACTCCAGGAGACTCTGTTCAAGCTAAGAAGAAACTCCAGGCAGCCCAGTAGCACTGGAAAGACCATGCTGTCTTTTAGGCATAAGAATAAGGGGGCCCAGGTGAACTCCTCTGGGGAACAGGGAAAAGGGGTTTGTTTTAGCTTTCTTGATCTGTTCCTGAACCACAAACTCCTTCAGAATCAGGATTCAAATGTCCAAGGGTGAGGGGTGGCCCTGGAATACATTACAAGCTCCTGGTTCCAATTTGATCAGTCAGGATGGGAGTGGTTTTGTTGCTATAACAAATAGCCCCTCCATTCTCAGTGTTTGAAAACAACAAAGGTTCGTTTCCAGCTCTTGCTACAGGTCCAGCATGCCTTTGCCACAGTCTCTGTTCCATGGCAATCCCACTCCAGGACTCAGGCTGGTGTCTCCAGAAGCAGCAGAAGAAAGATAACAGGGAGAACTGTCAAACAGCCCTTACATGTTTCTGCCCCAAATTGCCCACCTCACCTGGCCAGAGCGCATGTCATGACCACAGAGTGCCTCTCCCAGGTATCCCAGTGAAGAGGAACTAGATGTCAGATGTGGGGGGACACAACATTGTCCACCCCTTCATTGTGGCTCCCAAGCCATAATGGTGCTCCTGAGGCAGGAAACCGGCAGGACAAGTGTCCACAGTGAGGGTCTCAGGCCCCAGAACTCACTGGCATGATGCAAGGTGGCGAGAAGACCGGCCAAAGCCAGCTGAGTCCAAAATGGCATGAAAAGCAACCTCTCCTTGTCCTTCTTGCCCATCGTACGATAATTATGATGATTAGTGTACTAGAAGACACACCCACCAGCACCAGGGCAGTTTGCAGTTGCCATGGCAACTCCCAGAAGTCACTCTATATGGTTTAAAAGGGGGAAGAACCTTTGATTCTCGGAGTTCCCCCTACCTTTCCCTGGAAAACCCATGAATAATCCTGCCCTTGTTTAGCATAAAATCGGGATAGATGTAAAAATGCAACTCCAGCCATGTACAGGGCCACTGTTCTTCCTCCAGATCACCTGGCAGTTCTGCCATGGAGTCGCCTGCTCTCTGTCATGTCAATAAACCCACTTTTATTTTCCAACTGAAGCCAGTGAGAGTTTGCCTGCAGCATCTTCCTTGAAAAGTCCAGTGGGATCCCCAGTTGGGGTCCCCTCGCCTGTCACCTCCACCTTAGTGCTGATCTGTGACTTCACTGTCGGCACTCGGACCACGCTGTGATTTCGGTTATCATCACCTCCCCTCTAGCTTGACAGCAGCCCTGATCTCTGAAATCTGTGGGTGGGATCCAAGTCTGTGGCCTGCAGACTTGTTCCCTCAAACTCGCGGCTTCGTCTAAGGAGGCGCCTTTGGTGTGTCAAGAGCAAGTGTGTTTTTCTTCTGAGTTTTCCTCCTCACCCAGCCCCCACCCGGGTCTAGCTGTAAAATGCTTCTGTGTGTTTTAACAGCTCATTATGTAAATGCATCAGGGCCATATCCATCAACAGATCGTTTAAAAGCCTGTATACATATGTATGAGTTAGCTTAATATTGCTTTAATGAGGAGGTTTACCAGAAATACCAAATCAAGGAGGCAGGAAGAAAAACTATCACAACAAAGATGAGTGCAGGTTTCAGCAGCTCTGGGTGCTTCTGGGAGCTGCCAGAACATTCCAAGAGCTGTCAGAACTCAGATTTCCTATCAGCCTACCATCCATGGGGAGAAGCAGCTGGGGAAAGAAGGAAGTCGTGTCACTCAACACTTTGAAAGTAAGGCCATTCTTTTTTGTCTCAGACAGAAGATACTCAAGCAACCAAAGTCTCCTGTTCCCACCTTTGGTAGAAGCAAGGCCACTGCGGGACATGTTCAAAGTCTGACAAGGCAGCCTCCAGCGGACATCAAAGACCACAGGGCTCCTCTGCACACATTGGATAAAGGTGCCTCCCAGGACAGGAGGGAAACTTGCAACTACGTCCAGGCAAAGCCTTCCGGGGACTTGACTTGGTGAGGAGAAGGTGTTTTGTACAGAGATGTTGGTACCTTCTGCCATGCTTCCTCTCCCAGGTGGATGACACACAGCCAGGAGAGTGAACATGGGCTGCAATTTAGCCTCACGTGCCTTCACGGGGCACCTTGTATAGGACACAACCTGTAGCCCCATCTAGAAAACCCGTGAGCTCCCACTAAGAGCTGGCCTGTGTCCATAGGAGCAGAGAAATTTCTTCACTGCATCTGAGATAGTCAGTGGGACACATGGCTGCTCTGTCGCTCACCAGTGAAACCCACATGGCAGGGGGCTGGGAGGAAAGAAGTTTTTTCCTGAATTTGGAGTTCAGGGAGGCAAGCCGGTATAGATACCGAGGCCAGCTCAGCTCTTTAAACTTTACAGTCTGTATTTATAGGGACAGCATTGAAGTTTGCTATTGATTAATATCAAACTACGGGATTTACAAAGCATTCTGTAAAATTCCAGTTTCAATTACATTTCATCAATTACCACATTCTCTGCCTACAGATTCTTAGCACCTAATACCAAGAACCTGTAATTTTAGTTTATCAGTAATGCTAAGTAAAAGTGTTAGCAGAACTTACTACAAAGTGGAACAGACACCATTAATCAATGGGTATAACAAAAGCATATGGGTGACAGTTACATGATTAATATAACTACATTTCTAACTTTAACTATTGATCACAGGGATGACTGACAACCTATTTTATTAACTCTGTGACCACAACCATGGGGGTTGTGACTCATTCTGTTTCAGGAAGGGTCAGCATAATCTTATGATTTTAAGGAAGGCAGGTGTGTGCTGGGCAGTAACCCTAAAGAACCCAACATTATTAGTCACAGAAGGTTACTTTAAGAGGGACTCTTCATCATATCCACCAGCTGGTCCCTCTGGTTTACCCAAATGTCTGCTCAGCCCCACCTCCGGGGTCTCTCTCTATTACCTGCACATACTCTACTGGCCAGATTTCAGTTGCTGGGAGCCCCCAAATTATAAAGAAACTGGGGAGTGTAGGCTTACTGGGTGACCAGGAAGGAAAGGAAAACAAAGCTGATCACCAGGATGACCACAACACTTTGTCTTTGCCACAGTCTACTCATCTGTTCACTAAACATCCGTTCCACTCCACCCCTCACAAAGAACACCCTGGAACCACACAAGACCATCTAGAGACTACCCAGGTACTACCCCCAGCTCCAAGTCCAGGGACTTAGGGTGCTATGCAGTGCTCGCCATGGGGTTTGAAATGGCTGCCTAGGATTTGGGGCCTGTGAGCTAGAAGACTTGTCTCTGCCCACCCCACCCCCTAGACACTGGTGGAGTAGAAGGAGGATACCTCAAATTAAAGCTCCCATTCCGTCAGGGGAATCATGGAAGAAGCAGCCCTTGCCCACAGCAATCCTGACACCCCAGCCACGGTGGAAGCCCCTTGATTTGACCTCATGCTGGTCTCTGGGGACATCACCTCACGTGTCATTCCCCTGTGCTTGTCTGAGCTGGATGCTGACTACTATGTTCCCTTTAGAAGCACTGCGGCTATGGTCCGCGGTTCCTCCTGGAACAAGTTTACATGTCTAAGGCTACTTCGCAACTTCAGTAATGGAAGGTTTTGTTTTGCTTTAAACTCAGGCTTGTTGTTTCTTTGGCTTAAACATAGTAGCTCTTCTGTTCTGTTTGCATTTAGTCACTACTGTGAGTTGGGAACCACACACCCGTCCATTTCTGGACACAATTCCCACACTTGACTTAAGTCTCTCTCCCCACCTCTCTTCCCTGCCCCCCACTCCTATCTTGTTGCACGGATGGGCCTTCTGCCCCTGTGTCTTCTAGGCTTAGGGGCTGCTGGGATCCTTCTACCCCTGGCGAGGAGGCTGGGCGCTCTCTGCTCCTGACTCCCTGATCCAATCTGCAGGGTCCATCACTCAGCACCACCCACCAAACATGAATCGAGTAAAACTTTGTGGCGTGACTTTTGTCACAGAACACGTCCATCACCCCAGAAAGTCCTACTGGTTCAGGGTCTCTTCCATGTTGGGCCTCCCCTCACCTCAGGAGCTCTGTCGGACCTGGTGGGGAAGCCTGGCAGGTCTCTTGGGGGAGGGGAGCTCATGGTCTTACACACACCCTGCCTCACGTCTGGACCAAGGTTCTGAAACTCAGAAGCCAAGAACTGACTCCTCTTTTCTCTGTCTGCTGAGTCATCAGAGGCCATTTGTTACCAATAGAGTGACTGAGTGTTCCAAGTGGATGGAGAGGATTTGTAGAATGTGGGACTTACAGTTTGAAAGTAAGGAACAGCCCAAGCAATCTGGGACAAGTTGATCACCCCCGTCATAAAGAACCACAGATTACCAATGACCAAGGGAACAAATATCCACTTTTTTATTGCAAAATGTATCTCATTTCTGTAGCTAATATTATTCTGATGAGAATGGCACTTTACTCTCCAAAGGTAGACTTGGATATTATATTTCTTCTTCTCTTTCTAGAAGTTTCACTGAACCCCATTTTCTCATTCCTCTCCCTCCCTAGTCCTGTGACTTCCACAGATTTCCACTGCTTCCGCCACTTTTTTTTTTAAGAGACAGGATCTGGTTCTGTAGCTCAGGCTGAGGTACAGTGATGTAGTCATTACTCACTGCAGCCTCGACCTCCTGGGCTCAAACGATCCTCCAGCCTCAGCCTCTTGAATAGCTGGGACTATAGGCATGCATGAAATGTCTGGCTAATTTTTAAAATTTTTGTAGAGAGCGGGTCTCATTATGCTGCCCAGGCTAGTCTCAAACTCCTGGCCTCAAGTGATCCTCCTACGTGTAATCTCAAAGTGTTGGGATTACAGGAGTGAGCCACTGCGCCCGGCCCCCACCTAGTATTTATCAGGTGCATATTTTCACATCACCCTCACCCGCTCCTGCCCCGCTGTTTGAGGGTCTGGTATTGCCCTCTTCTTTCAAAGGAAAATGACTGATCCTGACTTTAGACATCAGAGAAGAGAGAGTCATGCACAGAGATAGGACAGGGTAGACTGCGAGGACCGACTCCACAGAACCCCCTGGGCGTTACACAGAGATGCGGTGGGTTGATCCCAGCTGCCTTTTGGACAGGTTCTAACTCCTAGTGCCAATTTCCAACACAAAAAGCTGTCGCAGGGTTTGGCAATGAGAGACAGTTGCAGGATGCAAAGCTGGACCATCTCCCACAATAAATCTCTGTTGAATTATCAGTTGAATTCCAAACTGTGAAAACGGGAGTCAATGGGCCACAAAGGCAGGGGCCGTTCCGTTCTGCCCCTTAGCCTGAAGTACTGTCTTCAGGAAGAAGGGTGCTAGGAACTGGAGCTGCCTGCTAAGATGAATGATTTCTCCACCCTGACAGAACCCGCTTCCAGCAAGACAGAATGTTTCACAGGCTTGGGTTTTGAAAAACCAGGTAGACACGAATCCTGTGCTCCCAAGCCCATCGAGAAGGGACATGGAGACTCATTCTGGTGCTGACTTGAATTTATGTGTGCTCTCCAGGCATCTGGGGTGCCCTGCCAGTAAGGCTGGAAGGAGAAGGAAGTCTTCATAGCTCTGAACTCACCTACTTCATATCAGATATCTTCATCTTTGTTGTTGTTGTTGTTTTGAGACAAAGTCTCACTCTGTCTCCCAGGCTGAAATACAGTGGTGTAATCATAGCTCACAGCAGCCTCGATCTTCTATTCTCAAGTGATTCCCACAGCTCAGGCTCCCAAGTAGCTAGGACTCAAGGTACATGCCAATTAAATAAAAATTTTTTTTGTGGAGGTGAGATCTCACTATGTTGCCCAGGATAGTCTCAAACTCCTGGCCTCAAGTGATCCTCTCTCCAGCCTCCCAAAGTGCTGAGACTACAGGCATGAGCCACTGCTCCCAGCCTTGCTGTCCCCTCTTTAGAGCAAGCCTGCTGAAGATGGGCCTCTAATTGCCAATATGGGGATGCTTGGTGAGCAGAGCAGGGGATGAGTTTTAGCCCACACCACTCACTTGGCTGGGCACCCTTGTGCAGTGCCCAACTTGAACAATCCTATATGGAGACCCTGCTACCAGGCACCCTACATTTTAGAGAATAGGTAACTCTCTGTATAGTAACAAGTAGACAGTCCTAACCCTGGTGAATATAGGAATCTCAGCAATCAGAGAGCTGCTTGCCATAAGTTAAATAATGGGTTGCCAAAATCTGCTGGTTCTTCATAACCCAGATGAAGAAATAACTCCAGGAACAATGAATGACTGTGTCTGGCATAATGGGCTAGAAAAGCCAGAAAAACCCAGGTCTACACAATTCCAGCCAAAGTTACTGTTCAGTGCCAGACTCATTCATCTTTGTGTTAGTGCGTAATGCAGAAAGTCAGGGCTCCCTTGGAGTCCTGGAAGATAGATTCGAGAACCAACAAAGAACTGAAGGGCTCAGCTCAGGTACAGGTCACCTGCTCACCATGGGGCAGACCAGCTTTCTGCAGTGCATCCTACTTCCTGGGCCAAACATGAGGCACCTGGGACATAGGTTTTGTGAAATGTCCCCTTCAAGGCCCTGGTCAATAGCCAGCCGCCACCACCCAACAGTGTCTGCCCAAAGCAGCCCTAGGAGGCAGCCCATGGGGACCAGATTCAAGGAGAAGTTATAGAGGCACCCGGACAGCAGTCAGGGGAAAGGATGACATGTCCAGCTCTCAGCCATCTCCTTCCAGATGCCCAAGCCCCTGACATACAGCTTCAGATGACGTGG